>WHYT01015555.1:162356-192743 GCA_009806455.1 Tetrax tetrax | reverse complement strand
AAAAAAAAAAGAAAAAAAAAAGAGAAGATGTGAAGAAGCTGGAGCAGGGGCAGAGAGAGGGAGGCACGAGCCTTGAGGCCTTCACCCTCTGGCCTCTTGCTGGGCAGCCATCTGGGCCTCACTCAGCCCAGCCCAGCTGCAAGAAGTGGAGAGGAGATGAAATGTGAATGAGATGTGAAGAGATCCTGAGAGGCATCTGCCAGCCTGTTGTGAAGAATTTCTTGTGAGAAGAATGGCTGCAGACACCAAGGTCAGTGAAGGAGGGGGAGCAGTAATGCTGCTGCTGGCGGAGATTCCCCTGCAGCCTGTGGTGATGACCATGGTGGAGCAGGCTGTGCCCCTGCAGCCCATGGAGGAGCAGAGATCCACCTGCAGCCCATGGAGGTCCATGGAGGGGCAGAGATCCACCTGCAGCCTGTGGAGGACCCCACTCTGGGGCAGGCAGATGCCTGAAGGAGGCTGTGGCCCATGGAGGGCCCGCTGGGACAGCTGTTCTGGAGGGACTGCACCCCGTGGAAGAGATGACCCACACCGGAGCAGTTTTACAAAGGACTGTGGCCCGTGGGAGGGACCCCACGATGGATCAGAGGAGGAATGTGAGGAGTTCTTCCCCCAAGGAGGAAGCAGCGGCATAAAGCGACAAGTGATGAACTGACCATAACCCCCATGGCCTCTTCCCCTCTCTGCCGCTCAGGGTGGGGAAGGAGGCAGAGATAATGTTAAAAGCCTGGGAGGAGGGAAGGGTGGGTGGAAATTATCTTGTTCTCTGTCTCATTATCCTGCTTTGGCTTTAATAATGAACAAACAGTTTTGCCCAAGTTGAGTTTGTTTTGCCCGTAACTTTAAGGATCTCTCCCTGTTCTTATCTCAAAACTCAGGCCTTTTTTTTTTTTTTGTTATAACATCTCTCCCTGTTCTCTCAGAGGGTGGGGGGAGTGAGACAGAGACTGTGTAGTCTGGTCCGGGTGGAACAAGCACTGAAACGTATGCAAAAATAAAGAGAGTTGCAGAAACTTGTAGAACCAGAAAGACCAGAGGGACGAGTGGGGGGAAACTAAGTCAATGATAAAGAAATCAACCTCAACTAGGACCTCTGTAATTCAGATTTTTAAAAAATAAATTAGGATTGGCTTCTTTTGGACTAAAATGTTTAGAAGAGCCTTGAATCAAAACCAAAAAAGTATGAGTTTTTTTACCCTTTATATGTAATTTATTCTTTTTAATCAAAGCTGAAAACTGCACCATATATCTTAACATAATTTAAAAATTCAGTATTTAATTTCAGACAGCAGTGGCATAACTAAAGAAGAACTACTGCTTATATAAATAAACCTACTTTACATCTATTTTAAAAGGAATACGCTTGCTCCTCTAAGCACTCTTGAAATCCGAGGCGAGGACAAAATTAGTGAAATACACTACCTCTTGTATCTGGATTTATCCATGATGTTGCACAATGAATTTTTAATGGACAGCCATTGAAAACCTTTGAAAAGCAAGCACCCATCTGTAGAAGTAAAAACAATTAAAAATATACATATGAAAAATTAAAATGTGATATTTCCAGCAGGAATACTTTTACTTAAAGTAGTAACGAAAGGTTAAGAGTAGTTTCATTTGCCATGTGGAAAATAAGCTCAGCTAGACAACAAGTTATCAAATGGATTTTTTTTAAGAGTGATTTTTCCTTTGTGCCTAAGACCTTTCTGAACAAACACACCAGAACTAGCATTTTGGAATTAGCTCTTAGTTTAACAGTCTAAGCACATACTACAAAGGTGACAAACATGAAAAAGGTTGTTAAATTTTATGACTTTAGAAAGCCCCAGGAAAACTTTGTTCTTGCCATATTTCACATGTTCAAAGTAAAACTCTAGGTCATGCAACAATCAAAATTTTAGTCTCAGATTAATTGTTTTGAATTAACTCGTTTTCAATATTGATGGCTTCCCAAAGGGAAACCTCAGGTAGAAGATCCCACTCCTTGTTCACCATAACCCTGATAAACTTAGTTTTTCTATTAAGCAACTGTCTTGCATAGTATAATGTTATCAATTTTTCTCCATCTTCCCCCTAGTGAAGCACAAGCATTTGTAGGCATGTAAGAATACTTAGTAAATTTGCTTCAAGATGACAGAAAAGCAAAAGACAGGGCTTCCTCCTTTCCCCTCAGACCTCAACATAACAATTATCCATCCTATTTTGTTAAGGGACAGAGTTGATTGATAATACTGTAGATTATAAGGAATGATACAGTAGTAAACAACAATTAGTAAAGTGAAAAGTTATCGTTTATCAAATGATGGTCAAACATAAGAACCAGCCATAGGTAAGGGTCTCCCATCCTGAATATAATAAGCAGGTATCACCTTTACGCAAAGCTACATAACTCTGTTATACAGTTACAGAATGGCAATATTTTCACTTCGTAGTAATACTTCATGAATTATTACTGATCTATAAACTGAATGAAGCAAATAGCCCCCGTGTTAACATTTGGACGATTTCTTTTTGTTAACCTGTTGCTGAATAAGAAAGTCTGCAGACATTTCAGGCACTTCTGAACATAGTTTAGTTTAGTAAGAAAAGAAAAGAAAAATAACTTCATAATTAACCCTTTAAAATGAAAAGTAGCAGAAATTAAATCCTTCTTTGTGCTTTGGACATTTCTCACTCTTGCGTCACTATAATGAAATCCATGAGTTTGTCCATATATACTTGTGTGAGAGAAGAATCAAATTTATTAAGGTAATCAGCAAAACGTGAAAGACCCCACTGCACAAAGGGAAAGACTTAAAATACATAAAAGGTGGGGTGTGATAAGGGAAGAGGGAGAGAGGAGAAAGAGTTTCTAACCTGAGGACCAGCACAACCAGAGAATTATTGCACGACAAAGATGCAGTCAGTACCCAAAGATTCATTTGATCAGCTTCACAAGTTTTCCTGTTTCAGTCAGTCTCTTTTTATAGCTTCATTATATTAGCAACTCACGGTCATTCTCTAATGTCCTACACCCCTGAAGTTTGTGGCAAAAGTTCAACACATACGAATTCACTTTGAGCTATTCTGTTTTCTACTGTTTCTCATTCCAGTCACTGAATCCATCTTATTTCCCCCTCCCCATAACGATTCAGTTCTTTTAAATGCTAGGAGTGCTTCCAAATTTCTGTCATCCACTAGTTTAAAGTACACATCCTAGGCCATGCATTTAGTTTAGTATTTAGTTTATTTAAACAGGATTGATCTCAATAAATGATGCTGAATATATCAAGAATTCAGAGCTCTGCATTTATGCAACAGATTATGGTTGTAAGGAACGGAAGCATTACATCTACCTTAACCTGTCCTGCTTCTCTAAAATGGGTACAAAGTAAAAAATAACATCATTTGCACTTACACAGCCTTATAGCGAGTTTATTTTTCTTATCTAAAGATGAGAAACTGATCTGGCTCAGGAATAATGTATTAAAGGAATAACTTTAAGGTTAGTTTAAAATCAGATGAATCTCCCACTTGGTGCACAGCACAACTACATGAATGAATGCTCCAGCACACAAGGATGAGTGTGGGGAGGGCAAAAACAAACGGTCAAGAAGAAGGAAAGACTGGCTCTTCTGATAACAGTGCTGGCTAAAAGCACAGTGACAATGAAATTCTAGTTTCCTTTATGTTATGAAGGTGCACATAGATGTCTAACAGTTATTTCCAGCCCTAAGGTATCTGTGAATTCTGTCTTCAGAAGTTTTGAAACCTAGAGCTTCATAGTGTAAACTCTGAGCTATTTGCAACTCCTGAGGGGCATCAGCTCCTCAGATCAGTAAGTACCTTCAGTACACTGAAAGTACTTCTGTGACATTAGTAAACTTTCGTTTACTTTTTAATGAAGCAAGTAAACAAAAAAACCTTCCAAAATTTACTTCAAGAGCTTAAATGGCTTAAAATTTCTTAAGGGACACTGGCTTTTATAATTAAAAAAAAAAAAATTACTACACATTCATAAAATGTACTCTGTCAGCTTAAGTAAGAAAATATGTCCTGCTTCCAACATGTATTCGTATGACTCAGTAATACTCACGTGTACTTTCGGTGTGGGAGGAAGGCCATTACTAATTGGTTTCTAGAAAATACAAGTTAAAAAGTATGTTTACACTCACATGCACATATATGCATAAACAAGCATACTTTCTCTCCCCACGCTACAGCATAACCAAAATACAAGTCCAAAACCATTTTTTTAGAATGCTGTTAAAAGTACTTGATAAATAACTGAACATAATTATATCAGGAAAAAATAAAAAGCCAATACTTATGTCTACGTAAGAAATAGATACAAACTCTCCCTTCAGATTTTTTAAGACAACAGAGTTGTGTTGTATATTTCTACACTACACTAAGTGGAAGGCACTAGGCACCCACTGGGACAACCTCACAAAACACACAGGCTACTGAGAGGAAGATTATCTCCATCTCTGCTGAAACCAGGACAGTATCCACCCCTTATTCCATATCATTTACATCATGCTTTTATAGGAAGATATGCTTTTTATATACAGATATCATTCACTCAATCTATGAGCTATCTCTCCAAAGTCTGTTGAGTTGAAGATGTTGATCTTGAACTTGTTGGGCATCAGATCCGGTTCCATCCCAACTGATGTAGGGAGGCCCCTTCATTCCCCACGCTGGGCACGAAAAAGACTGTGGTGGTTTAGCCCTCGTCACCACACAGTTTCTCACTCACCCTCCACCGACCCAGTGGGATGGGGCAGAGAAAGCGGGGAGAAAGGAAAAGTCGTGGATTGCGATAAAGACAGTTTACCAAAATAGCAAATGAAAACTACAATAATAACAGAATATAAGGATATTAATATATAAAAAATATATACAAAATGAACCATGTACGATTTTCTCACCACCCGATGTCCGAACGACTGATACAGCCCGTCCCAAGCAGCGATCACGGAAACGAAAACCAAGCAGCAAGCAAAAGGTGGGAGAGTGAGCCAACAAGAGGGAATGATGCCAGCAAGCAAGAGAGATGGGAAGGTGGAATATGGATGCCAAGGGTGCCCGAATGGATGGACAACCCCCACTTATATACTGAGCATGACGTTTATGGCATGGAATACTCTCTTTGGCCAGTCTGGGTCAATTATGCTGTCTGTCTTTCCGCTTCCTGCATCTGCACGTTAACGAGATTTTAACGAGACTTGAAAAGCCAGACAGTGTCCTCTGTCTCATTCACAACAACTTGTATCATAAGAATGTTTTTATCAACATTCTTCACATACAAAATCGAAAACACACCAGCTACTGAGAGGAAAATTAACTCCATCTCTGCTGAAACCAGGACAGTGTCCAATGCTACAACTATTCCATGACACTCTGATTCTGTGTACTAGATCTGAAAGCCACGGCTAAGCTTTGGCTACAGTCCCATTTTTAAGCATGAGGTTAGGCTAGAAACCACATGTGTCTGGTGACCACACACCACAAACTACCAGTATCATTTTCTTTTGTTAAAACCTCTACTATGGTTCCCTAATATCTCCTCATTGAATGGCTGCATAGCCTATTGCACAGCATTTTCACATTACGATGATGCCTGAAAGAATGTCATATCCAGCAAGACAAAGTTTAAGCAATATTACTGAACAATTGAACAATTGCTATATTACAAGCAGCATTAAACTCTATCAGTCAGTACTAGACTCCCTTTCCTGTATCATTATCAATTTCTCCCAGTAAAAATACGCTTCTGAAGAAACATATTTTACAGGTAACACAGGAAACCTCAAACACACAATTTCAAATGCCAAGTTCAGAGTAGATCAGGAAATCATACTTTCCAAAGTACTGTCAGTATTACTGGCACTTCCTTAAAACAAAACAAAAACACACACCATGTTTCTGCTCTATGTGTTCTTCACTCCTCTCAAAAGAGGGACGTTTCCAATCTCATCCTTAGAAGAAACTCCCAGAGTGTAGTTTCATGTTACATTTAATTTGATCTAACTACAGATGTCCCACGCTCTCCTATCTCACATTCTCACTTTTGGTTTTGCATCATAATAATAGACAAGTCTGGTGCTTTTATGGAAAAACTCACTTGGAAGAGGAGAAAGGGACGCAGGAACATACCGTTTCCTTAGCTCACAGATTGATCAAATTACATGTGGTGTGGTGTAAAACTATATTCTATTCGTGAGTGCAACTTCATGTGAGTTATGTGTAGCTCAAGTCTGACACTAAACCCAAGCTGCTAAACCTTGAAACATGGAGCTCCAGAGGCCAGCAGGCAAAAAGCTTGCATATCTGGACCCTCAATCTGCATTTCTGCATCTTCCTTCCTCTGAACACCTACAAACCTGTACACCTACATCTAGGATAGGAGGGGGACTCACTTGGGAACAGTGCTGATTCAGCTCTTTTCTCAGGACCAGCCAAATCCTCCAGCAAGCCACCAGGTGGCAGCGTATTCCTTTATTTCCTCATTTGCTTAAATAGTCATTGCGTGGTACAACACATTTTCTCTCTCTCGCAGGATCGCACTCTCATTACATCTCTCAAGTATGTGAATACAAGCAAGTAAATCTTGTATATCCATGATTATGTTATTTCCTCATGAAAATTAAATACTGACTCAAACTTCAGCCTTAAGACTATATTGTAACTAGATGATCTCGCTGAACTGTGCCTTGATTAAAAGTGAACGAGATGCCACCCAACAAAATTTCTATACTAAAGGGTATACCTGCTCCTTGCTCATTGCACACCTGACATAGTTGACACAACTTTAAAATAACACCCAGAAGCTTAAATACCTACCAATATTTCCTTCTTTTCTTTCCGTGAAAAATTAGTGTCTCTAACTTCATTCTGTTGATGTGGTGATCCCTCTCTTTCACCATTTAATTGTACAGAAGTGACTCCATTACCTAAAAAGATTAATATTTAAAAATGTGATGATCTACCTTCAACTGTAGCCTAAAAACAATTTTGAAGGGTCAAAATTTCCACTTATGTCAGAACATATTCCAATACCCTAATTTATTTCTAAAGCATACATGTTCCTACATGTGCACATACAACCATCTATAGAGCCACATTCAATCTCAGTTCATGGCTTTTGGCAATTACTGTAACAGATCTAATGCGGGCATAGAACGGGATGGTTACGAGGAAAAATATATTTAACATTGTCATAGTTCAGCCCCAATTGGGACCAGACTACGCAGTCTCTCTCTCTCACTTCCCTCCACCCTCCAAGTGGGACAGAAGGGAGAATTGGTAAACAAAAAAAACCAGCAAGAACACCTGGGTTGATATGGAGCAAAGAAAAAAAAAATAAATTTAACAGCAATAACAGAAGAAAACAAAACAGCAATGGAATACAAATGCAGTATAATGGCTTACAACAAATCTCCACACCCAGTTTCTTCCCATATAGCAGGAGACTCCCCTCAGCACCCTCCTCACTTATATACTGAGCATGATGTCAGATGGGATGGAATAGCCCTTTGGCTAATTTGGGTAAATTAACCCCAGCTGTTAGCTAATTAGTTAATTATCCCAGCTGGGTGTCCCAGCCATAGGAGCCACCAGCTCCAGGTCTCCTCCCAGCTCAGGTGAATATTAACTCTATCCTAGCCAGAACCAGGACACATATCTAAAGAAAAAAAATTGGCTATAGCTAACGCTTCAATTATCAACTCTTTATAAATATCCTCAAGGCATTTATTAGCACTGGATGCTTAAGCGTTACAGTCAAATCTGTAACACATCTACTGCAGTACTAAATACCTAGCAAGGAAGAGCTAGTAAGATATCAATTAAGAGTCAGACATTAAGCTTGCTTAAAACTAGTCAGTCCAGGACAACTCTCAAAGCATCAGACTTTAACAAAAGCATAAAAGAGACAGTAAACAAACACAATTACCTGCTATACTACCCATTGAGTTCATTACATATAAAATCAATCTTTGAAAGCAAAACTCTATTCTTGACATGTCAAATAACAACAACAGTTGAGCCAGAATCTGAAACCTACATACAGGAAAACCGTTTTATTCCCTGTGACAATCCTGATACACTACATTATAAGCCACTTGCTTACAAAAGCAATTGTGTCACCAACAGCATCAGCAGGAATCGCATCAATGACTTTACGTGAAGGTATATTTGACCTTCTTAACAGTTTAAGCACGTTTTCTTCATGCATTTTGGCTTTCATGCACTTTGTTACTTGCCCAACACAGAAAAATTACCTCAGTGTGTTTTAATACATGCATAGGTGAGGATGTAGAAATAAAATCACATCAGTTTAAGAAATACTTGTATACTTCTTGGTGTCACTCTGATTACCTAAAGCATTGGATTTCTGTGGAGGTAACCGAGGAGGTGGTGGTCTGGGTGGAACCTGAGATGCAGATTTTGCTGGACTCTCTGATGTTGGGCATCTCTTGATTGTCCCTTGATTATAATTTTCAGAAGAATGAGTTTCTTGGGGGATAAAGATGGATTTTGGCTGAAAAAGACATAGTAATAATAAAAACACAGTGAAAAAGATTCAAAGTATCCATGATACTTCTCAGTCAAGAAAAAAAACAAACCACATGCCATATTTGGATTCCAGAATTTTCACAAGTAAATTGATAAAGCAACATCTTCTGCCATGCAAATTTCTTACAGAAAAAAAAAAAACAAACTAGAAGGAAATGCATAGCAATAAGGAAAACCTTGTTATCGACAAGGATGAATTAAAAAACATTCTATTCAAGTTATGCATTAAACGACAACTCAGCATGCAGAAATGTCACTGTTCATGATTACAGATAACCAAACCAGACACTTCAGTAGAAACTGGGGAAAATTCAATGATATAGCCAGAACTTTATGTAAAGAATCCCAAATAAGGGCAGTAACTACAAAAGGCAACATTGCTGGCTGCACTAATGCTGCTTGTAAAATCCTTCTCAGTTATGCAAAGATAGTTAGTGCAGGAGGATAAGTAATCAAACCTGCAGTTTTTGCCTGGGCAACTGACAGCCCGATAAAAAAAAAATAAGGTTTTTTTCCTTATTATTTTTGCTCATATTAAAATGACTTCAGTGTGAAAAGATTCACTTATTCTTCACGTGGCAGCATGCAAAATCTAATCTGATTAAGGCACACCTCTGAAGATCACCATTCAGACACCAAAATTTATCAAGCAGATGCTTTATTTGGCAACTCTTTATTAAAAATTATTTGTGGTATTAAAATTTTTAACAACCCAATTTATTCCTTCTGAAGCATCAGAAGTGCAATTAGTCAGAAACAGCACTTTCACACTGACACACACCCTATAGCGTGAGACTTCAATGCAGATTTGCAACTAAAGGCTACAAACATATAGGTCAATCCCCTGGATATACCTTTGACTTAAAACTTTATTCAAATCTTCAAGTCATGAAGACTCAAGTGAGAGAACCATCAGTATAGTCACTTAGACACTTCTGCGTTTGTCTTTTTTATTTAAAGTCATTTTATTCTGGGCAACAATTTCCCCCCTCACTTACCTTTGGCGGTAAAGGAGGGGGCACTTTAGGTTTCATAGTAGCACTATAAAGAAAAGAAACAACAGACTGTTTTCCAGTGTAGCTCTTTGAATCTTGTATTGCAGTGTTCAAGAGGATATAGGATTTTATAAATGTCATACAAAAAAACACCATTAACTTGTCAACAGCATTATTATATCCAAAAAAATTGCATCATGAATACTTTTGAATATCTTGTTATTGCTGTGCATATCAGATACTATCTGAAAACTCAAGTATCACAGATACTTCCTACAGAGCACAGAGTGACATGAAGTGACTTGTTGAAGATGCACATACTTGTGCAGAAAGAAGTAGGGAGACGCACAGCAGGCCTGATACTTGCTCTGTTGAGAGAAGAAAGGTTTAGGATATCAGTGAGCTTTTCTGAAGGGCCATCTGTAGGTATAAAGGGCAAAAGGAAGTTACAAAAAAAAATAAAAAATTATTAATACTATTCCCTGAAAAATTATCACTGACTTCTTCAGAACAGCCTTACACGTGAAAGCAAAATCCATCTGCAACAGACAGTTGGCCTACTGTCTGGGTTGTTTTGGGTTTTGTTTTTTTTCCTTCCACGAGTTTCTTTTTTTACAGAAATCTTGGTAAAGACAACTTTTTAATGCAAAAACAATTCAATAGCTTGGCTTAACAGTAGAAGACACCAGCAGGAAATAAGAAAGCTGAACCATCTGGAGCATTCTTCCTCTGCTGGTTCTGTGTTTTAAAGAATATGCTGTGTTTTTCAAAAAATCATGAATTCCTAATATTTTTATGTTTTTAAAAACTCTTACAATGCCCTGTTTCCTAATCTTCCGGAACAGAAAGTTATTTCTATTAAGTAAATTAGGAATACAGCTGTGAAAACTTAGCATTCTTGCACAATATTTCCCTTATTTTAAAATTATGTTCCAAAGTTTGGGGAAAATATCCAAGTAGTAAGCTATCCATTTGCTCGTTTACAGATCAACAACTCTGCTTTGATTCATTCTTTTCAGGAGTTTCTGTCCAGGCATCTTATAATTTGCTTTTATTTCAGAGAAGCTGGAAGGGGACTGCTGAGAATGAGTTACCCTGAGTCATGCTCTTCAGCTGCTATGGTGGTGGAAGTTATCTTCTCTTCGTAACATGAGACCAAGCTTACATCCTCAGTCAATGCGTCCAAGCTCTATTTGTATTTTCTCTCATACACTTCCCTGCATCTATGACAGCCACCTCAGTGTTATTGGGCAGTCAAACGTAAAGAACAAAAAAGCCAACAATTCGGCATAAATGTGACAGACTTTTGTACAAAGGACTACGTGTCCCGGTTTCAGCAGCAAGGTTTATGTGCAGTTTGTCACCATTCATCATGCAGGGCAGTGCCCCAATAATTTCTGCTTTCCCAGCTTCCATAACCAGGAAGTTCAAGCATCATCAGCTTTGCTGCACATAAGAGGAAAGGAAATACCAAAACAATCAACACTATTAAATTAAGAGAGATAATTTTATATTGTCCCCTGAAGTATGTGGATTCTCTGCTGCTATGACTCATCCAGCTTTCGAGTCACGCAGTGGCATCAGTTTGGACCGGAAGGCATACAATTGCTTAATTGTTTTTATTGTGGATCTAAACGGAGAAGTGACTGATGTCACGTGCTCTTCAGTTGCAGTTTCATCTCACAGACTATAAATCAAACAACAAGCCTTGAATCTTCAGTGACTCCAGAGAAAGATATCCAAGACCAAGCTGATGGTCCACCATATTGCAGCAGAGCTTTGGACTCAAATAGATACCAAGATGAAAGGCACAGATGCAGAATCTGTCTGATCTAAGATTGAGGCATTCAAGGCTTACCCCCGTGCTTAGAGGAAATTGTCAGACCCTCTCTGTAGGCAAGAGTATCCAGGAGGAAATAAGGGAAGAAGCAAAAAGCACTAGGACTTTATTTGGAAGACCACTGGTGACTGTCCTTAAGGTCAGACAAATTAGAACCTCTCTAGAAGCTATGAGGTTCTTTCTTGCTTAACCTGGAAAAGAAAATCCACAGAAACATGACAGCGATAAAAGCAGCTAAAGCCAGTGTTTTTTGAAAGTCCTGATGGAGCTCGTGCAAAGAACAATAATCTCAAAGCACTGGACAAAGGAATCAGTGCAAGCACATCAAGTCAGCAGGGATCAAGAGGTTCCAAACCTCGGAACATTATTGAAGTTGATGATACTGGCTGCAAACAGAGCAAGAAGGCGGAGGGTAGCAGCAGGGAGCAGAGGCAGGAACATAAGCAAAAATCAACAGACACAGAGCTGTACACAAAAACCATCCAGAGATTGGTATGGATGGAGAAACCAAGCAGGGCTGGCTTGTAGCAGAGCAGATATCCAGAGCATCTTCACTGAAGGCCAGACTGGCAGTATGGAGCTAGAGGGGACCATCCTAGAGTGCACAAAACCTGAGTTACCATTACCAAGATCTACCAGCTATGAGCAAAGCAGGTTCTCAGCTTGGTCCAAATGAGGGGAGCAAATCAATGTGTAGCATCATCAATCTCTTCCTCTCAAAGAGGAGGCACAGGAGCTTCCTATTACTGATGAACTGCACAATCAGTCATGCCTTTAAACAACCACTTAATGAAATATCAAGAATTTCTTAAAGAATTGGCAAGAGAAAAAAGGCTGCTAAAACCAACTAAAATAATTTTTCTTCTGTAAGTATCACTTGTGTCACACAGCAAACATACTTGTGTTTTGAGAAGCTGATCATTAAACAATGCCAGTTTAATAGACTTGTCACTTAGCTGACATCAGACACTATCAGTAGCTTTATCATTCTTGAATGGGGCTGTCCCTCATGCTCAGTATGGAGATAAAACTCACTGCCTTTGTTATAAAAGAAGCAGTAAAATAATTCAAGGGGGGAAAAAAAAAATAAAAAATAAGAGATTTGTTTCTCTGTAAGACGTAGATGCCAACAATAGATAATGCCTGTTTTACAGGTTTCTGATATGAAGCAACAGCTTTCAAAATTATCCATGAACAGAAACCAAACAAGAATTCTGTCTCAATGGCATCTTTCTTTTTGGTCTTTTATCAGATTTATTTAGGAATGTAAAATTTCCACATACTGGCTGTGCATTTTAAATTGTTTAAGTTCTCATCTGTCAATCAAAAAGAGATCAAGAATACTTATAACAGTGGAACTTAATTTGAGTGTAATTAATTTAACACATGCCTATTGATACTGCCTTTGTAGTCACATAACCTTGCTCTCTCTCTCTGGTAAGGAAGCCAGCTCTATTCCGAAAATCAAGCACCCATACAATCATTCTCCTAGCTGAGAATGTGGACAGAGCAAACTCAATCATCTAGAAGATTACAGTTATGGATGTATTTTATGTATTTTTAATTAGCTTTATTTTAATATACTGTCATCAGTTCTAAAGAAGACACCAGAAATGGGGTCAGATGAATTACTGGCTCAATTTAACTATAGCAAGATTTTGTTCAATAATATAAGGTAAAAGGACAACTATATCAAGTGAGGAACAAGATTTCCGCCCCGCCCCCCCAATTTATCACAAGTTTATCAGCAGAGTAAGAAAACTTCTGATGATGTGATCTAGCAACAACAGTAGATGCCTATCTTTAAAAATGCTATAGAAGAAAAAGAATCCTGAGCTATTAGGGATAGAACATAATTCAACTTTAAAAAAAAAAATCATCTATTCAAAAAAACAGCTTTTAAATATACTTACTTATTTTTACAAGAAGAAAGGACTTACTGTTTAGGATCATCATCTGCATCATCATCATCATCTTCTAGATGTGCCACATGTCCCCTAATGAAATGAACAAGGTATTATAGCTGAGTGAGATGTATTAAAATTATCTTGGCTACTTGAAGAATTTTGAGCTCAAGGGCTACTACCTGTTTTATAGAATTTTACTGTCTTTTAGCTTTTTATCACTATTATTAGTCTTTAAAGCACAGCTGCAATCCAGATAACTAAGCCTCTCCCATATCCTCTCAGCAAGTCAGGGACAAACAAGAACTAGTTGTGACAGACATAAGAAATCAACACACAAATTACTTTGAAACACACGAGTGAGAGAAAAAAAAAAAAAGAATAGAATTACCGCTGATGCAGTTCTTCTTCAACTGATTTTAAGAGACTCCTTCAGCATTAAATAAGAATAAGAACACAGTTTAATTGTGGCACACAAACTTAATTATCAAAAGCCAGGGCAAATGCTCCTATGAGTCTATCAGTAAATAATCGAAAGCATGTTATTTCAGCTGGCTTTCAGACATATATCAAACATTCACATACAAATGATCGTAGCTGCATTTTTTTAATACAACACACTTCCATATGCATTTATTAAAGTATTGCTATTAAATGCAGTGGTTCTTGTTCCTTGTACTGTAAAACAAGGACTGTCTTAGCTTGATTCAATTTAAAACAAATCCACACTATCTGAGAAAATAATTATCATTTAAAAAAATCAGAACAACAAGAGGATTAAACTACTATTGGAATCACTTCATTCTTCCCTAGTTAATTTTTGTAATATTCTGAACTCCTTAATTTTTGTGTCTTCATCTGAAAACACAGACAGGGAGGAATAGCAAGCAAAACACAGGGATGAGAAACAATACGATTTCGTAAGATATCAGTATCCAACTAGAAGATTGCATAAAATACATTCAATGCTTAGATTTTCTGTGTTTTTAAAAATATGATTCAATTTGGTAAAGCAAAGCTAAGCATCCCAATTCTGACATGCATAAATGTAAATTAAGAATTAGGTGGAAAGGAAGAATTACATGGAAACTAATTCAATATGATCAATACAACAAAATTATTAAATGTATGAACATGAAGTTAAAGAGCTTTGCTGAGGCTGGTAAGAATCTATAATTCAGTTTTCCTTGTGCCCTACAACATGAAAACGCACATAAAGAAATGTCAAAGAGCAGCACTGGTAGTTCCTAGATGGGGTAAAATTGTGCTGGCTGGGATCTATCATGTAGAACTTTTAATAAGCAGACCAAGATAACAGCTCTTAAAAGAAAGCTTACAGCATCATGGAGATAATATGGACAACACAAGCTTAAGTACTGAGAAGCGCTGTAACTCTATATAATTGGAATTACTATTCTTTTAGAAATAGTGATTTTGGAATTGTTACTAATATAAACAAGTTTGACATTTTACTACATCCGTTTCAGCAAATATGTTTAACACATTTTTTATTTTTATATTAAAACTGTCTTGAATTAATTGAAGACAAAAAACACTATTGCTTACTCACTTATTTGCACCCAAGAAGTAGCCACACTGAGGACCATGACCATATTCTAGCTGTAGATCCTACAAATATAGAGAACAAATCTTTAAGATGACAGGTGAGCAAACACATACTCTGTGTCATGCTGCAGTTATCCCCTCTGCTACACCTGAGCTACCAAACAAGTTCATTCCTCTGGCCTTCCTGACCCCTGACACCACTCTCAGGCCCATTGCACCCAGAAATCTCCTCTCTGCCAGTTTGCTGCATCTCTAATTCCTTTTAAAACTCCGACCTTAGCTTGAACACATAGATCCTTTGCCCAGATGAAACCAGCTGCAGAAAAGGAAACAAACAAAACAACAAAAATAATACAATTAAAAAAAAAAACCACCCAAACAAAAAAAAAAAAATTAAAAAAAAAAACCACCCAAGACAAAAAAAAAAAAAGAAAAAAGACGACTACTTTGTGAGCCACCAGACCGCACAGAGAACCCAGCCATCTCTCACTGGCACATTATGGTAATTTTTTTCTGGTGGGGAGTACTTCTGGCAGGGAGCCTAAAATGCCTTTAGCACACGGGGATGTTAAAGAAATAAGCAGAGAAGACAGCAAGTGTTTTTATAGCTGTGGTTACAGCAATACATATTTTAAGAATACCTATCTATTTTTTCATGTTTACTTTAAGATCACCTTCTGTATTGAAAGGAAAAACACAGGATTAAGAGTGAAGTCAAGCACTCAAGCAATCATGGAGCATGGGGTACTTAAAAAAAAAAAGAAGTGCCAATAGGCTTGCAACACTATTATTCATTAGACACCGTATGGCATGAAAAATTAATGCATTAATGGGAATATAGGGGCTATACTAAAGCACCACCAAACCTGCATCTGCCAGGAGGATATTGCTATAATTATGGGAATTTTTTTCTTCAGGTGGATCATGACAAAAAAAATCTGAGCATAAATTTACTCACAAAATTTTGAGTGTATTCACCAGGACAAAGGAGTTACTGATCACCTAAGTTAGTGACAAATGGAGCTAAATTGCCCCTTTCCAAGAAACATTTTAAAGTCTCCCAACATCTTCCAGTTGCAGCCCGTATCAAAAACATGCCATCCTTCAGAAAGATGTCCAGATATCCGATCTGTAAGAGCAATAAGCTTGGACTACAAGATGTCAACACATGGAGCTGATCTCTCAAAAGAGCATAACTAAAAATCAGAGGAAGAGTCTTGCACTAGATTTGCCAGTGCTCCAAGCCGACAAAGCAGAAGCCACTGCAGCTTTCAGTTCCAGGCTGAAGAGCAACCACTTTAATACAAAGCTACATATATTGTTTTGTGCTCAGCGAGGAGCTCCAGGTTTTTACTGCACCCTTAATTCTGCTCAGTAAAGCTAAGTAATAGTTTCCATATGGGTGTTTCTACCACAGCTGTCAGTAGCATTTGATTGCTTCAGTGACTTTCCATATTTTCCCAAGACAGGTGAGATACTGTGGAAAAAACAGTATGTAACTGATAATTACTTGACAGATCAGAGGGTTGAATAAAAATTACAAAAGGCAAGCACAATGCTGGTGCTTCCTGAACCATGGCAAGACTGACTTTTCAATCTCCCTACCAACTTTATTACATATCTTTTTTTCTAGAATTAAATGAAGAAACCTCAAAACCACCAAATCCCATCCCCTTCTATGGATCTGACTCACAAAAGCTACTTGACTTTCACCCTAGACATCTGCCAGCGGAGCTAGAAAGTTGGGTGACAGGAAAGAAGGGCTCACAAGTGGCCATGCCGACAGGGAGGAAGGCTCACTCCTCTCAAGGAACATGTCCCGGGCTCTGCAACGTTGCAGGTGGAAGGGGTCAGGTCTCAGTCATGTGTATCTTTAATTCCTTCTGATGTCCTCCTCCTATGCCCCAATCCTGACTCCTCCTGCTCCTTGCTCCAAACAAGCTCAGCAAGTCTCCTTCCCTCAAGAAAGGCCATCCTAGGCCCCCTGCAATTTCAGTGTCCTTCTCACTACCCGTATCTGTCACCTTGCCCAGGCAATCTCTTTCTGCTGGTCCTCACCACCAGATGATGCACTCCAATCCACCACAGGCAAACACAGATTTAACTTTCTTTACTGTGAGTACTTCTATTACTTCTATGCAATCTCAAAAACTTTCACACGTAAGCAAGGTATTTTGAGGATTCAGGCTCTAGAGCAGAAAACAAGAAGACTGGAAACATAAGATGTCACCAGACTCACAAACAAGGAGGTTAAATAGGTTGTGTGAGTCTTTGTGAGAGGATGCCAGAAAAGAAAGACTGGGAGACTATTCAGAAAAATAACCCACAATCAATATAATGAAATCTGAGATTTTCACCTTGAAATGACAAGTGTTTTGCCTACACATTGCAAAATCACATCAAAAGCAGCATCTGGGCAGATTCAAAACATCTGTTTGTTTTGATTTATGCACTGTGCAATGTATGGCTATATATATTGTACAGCAATGACAGAAAAATTAAGAAAATAAAATAAGCAAACCCCTGTAAAGCATAAGGAACTTCATCCATCATCAGACTTTAAGCCCTGCTGGGATTTTCTTTATGAAAAATGACATCTGCCAGAACTACTTACGTTTAAAATAGACAAAAGCTTTGTCTTAATTCAGTTTACTATTGTGCTGCCTATTAGCATTTATTTGACTATGATTCTAACTGGATATGTACATTCTTTGCTTTAACTAGCTTGTTAGCGTTCTTCAAATATTGCTGGTTTTCATTCCAAATGTGGGGCGAAGTAATCCATTAGTAGAGAAATTTGCACTCTTGACAGATAAACACTGACAGCCAGAGAGCTTTTAAGTCCAACACATTTTTCCTGTACCCTCTATTGCAAATATATCCAGAAGTTCTAATTTTATAAACCTTCTAGATAAATATTAAAAACATTGGTAAATATTGCATGTATCCTGCAAAGCCTCCAGTGAGCTGTTATACTTTATCAGAACAACCAGTATAACTAGATGTTTTAAAAAGCCAAACATAAGGTATTTTTCAACAAAACAAATCTTATTCAGTTATGCATTCCAACTTGGAAGAAGATATCAGCATTAATTACTAAATTATGCAAGAATTGGCTTGATAAAAGCTGTTACCTCTCCTGCATCCCTAAAGTAACTCAAAAACTTTATGAACCTACATTAATATTTTCATTTACCATGCATATGATGCCAATTAGTTAATTACAATTCTTTTTAGATCAGACAACATTCACATGGAATAGATCCAAGCAACTAGACTGGTATTTTCCAAGAGAATTTTGAGATCTACAGCCAGCAGTAATGAGAAGAGGTCAATAACCTTGGTGTTAAATCAAAGATGCAACCCTAAATTATTCAGCATCCAGCTTCAGGTTACCAACAACCCATTCTTGAAGCAACACAACTGTGTAGAAAACAGAATGCTATTTGCTGGCAGTGATCACTTTGGAAAAAAGGTAATACAGGGACTAATTACCAGTTCTTCTCAACAGTCTGAGTAATATTAAAAGTAGTCATGTAGGGAAGGCAAATCACACCTTCAGAAAAATCACATGTGCAAAGCCATCAATGACTAAGAACAATATAAAGACTTCCTTAAAGCAAAGACAAATTTGATGGTAAGGCCATGCTATGAAACAAATTCTCCAGGAATGATCAAATCTACAATACTTTCTGCACTTTAAATTTCAAAAGCTGCTATTTATTTTCTGCAGATTTTCATTATGAATTAATTGTTACCGTAACTTTGACAGTCTTATGTTCCTTATTTGTTCTGTAGAGTTGAGCTGTACTGGACACCTAATTTTAGGTGCTCAGTCCTCCAGAAAATGAAACTGAATGTATACAGTGAACCAGCCATTCAGTTACTTCCTACATTTGCTGTTCCTGACATCTAGTAAGAAATAAGATCATTTGAAGTGACAAAATTAAGACTTCAAATCCACAGAGTGCCGGGAAAGTAACTCTGAATTTCCAAGAATACAAATCACCTTTGGTGATCACCTGAGCGGCCTGGTGTGGTTGAAGATGTCCCTGCTTCTTGCAGGGAGGTTGGACTGGATGACCTTTAAAGGTCCCTTCCAACCCTGATAAGTATGATCAACGGAACATGCAATTGTACACGGCATTTTTAAACCGTCTCCTAGCAATAAAATAGAACATCTCATTTTCTCAATTACTTTTGCCAAGGCAGAAAATACCCCAAAAAAGGGAAGGAAAAGAAAGACCAAAAACCACATCCCAAACTCTTATGCACTTTTCTCCCGTTTTCCACTTATTTTCTTCTGATCACCTAAAGCTGAACAAAGTATGAAGACTCTCTCTGAAATTCAGCGTTGATAGCCAATATAAACGTAAAAACATCCTGCAACTAAGTAGGATAGGAGTCTTCATGGTTTGTAACAAAGGAAAAGCGTATGTATATAGCATGTGTAGTGAGGACAAAAATGACTTAATCCAAAGGAAAAGGCTTCTGGGCAAAGTTCTCAATTATCTATATTGTGAGATTCAAATTCAAATTGTTTCCTACCAATATTTTAGTTTTTCTTTCACCAATAATTAACTAACATAGAATAGCTATGCTGAAACATTGCATTCCTAAAATTATGTTTTATAAAAACTACTACAAATTATTAAATCCAGAACATTTTTTTAAGCCAAAAAAAACCCCCAAAACCAACCATGAACAAATCATTTGATTAGGAGCAAGTGTATAAATCCATCTGGCAAATACAACAGTGCAGAACCCACGGTAACTGCAAACCTCTTACTAAATTCTTTGCTAAAGAAGTTTAAAATGAATGCTAAGTTCCTAACAACTGAAAACAACTGTTGGTTGGTATCTGAGATATCAAATCCAAGTTCTGTTCAACGCCTCTGTCACTTTCTAAAATAGTAGAATTAAACATTTTTCACTGTGTGTCAAACACTCCAGGCTAAATTACGTCCAGCACAGAAACATCTAATTTTTTCCCTAATACAAAGGAAAAAAGAATCACTAGCTATACTGTTACATATCAGTTACTACAATGCAGACTAGGACCAGGTGGAATGCATCCAAGGTGCTGAGATAGCTGACCAACATTATTATGAGACCACTCTCTAACATCTGAAAAAAAAAAAAAAAAAAGTAGGCTCCAAGTCAAAGGAACCTCAACAAGCTGGAGGAACAGGCAACAAAACTCCACAGAGTTTAACATAGTCTACTGAAAAATCCTGCAGCTAGGACTGACCTACCACATACACAAGAAGAGGCTGAGGACAGGAAGGGTAACTGCAGAGAAGTGTTTGGAGGTCCCAGCAGACAAGGAGGGGACTACGCATCAGCAGCACACACTTGTGGTATAGGTGGCCAACCGAAGTGAAATCAGAGGGTGTTACCATCTCTATTTTGCACTTGGAAAGCCACATCTGCATGTGGGACCCAGTTCTGGGCTTCCCAGAACAAAGACATTGATAGATTTGAGGGAAGCCAGGAGAAGGTCACTAAGATTGTTCAAGTGATGGAGCAAATGGCACAATAGCAAAGGCTGAAAGAACAGAACTTTTGTAGCCTGGAGAAAGTAACTGCTGTCTTCAGCTATCCCACATGGCATCATATAGAAGACAGCTAGACTCCGAGATGCACAGTGAAAGGACAAGAGGCAACAGGCACAAAGGCCAGCAATGCAAATTTTGGCTGTAAGGAACCAACTCCTCCCCATGGGAGCAGTGCAGGCCTGGGAAAGGGCCTTGAGATGCTCAGTTGTCTCCATCCTGAGATGTTTTCAAACTTCAACTGAACAGGCCTGAAGTAATTTCTGGATCTAGGTTGGAAGCTGCTCCTGTTTTAAGCAGGAGTAGGCTAGAGATCTCCCAGGGTTCCTTCCCACCTTATCTTTTTGGGGGGATTCTCTGATGGTATTTATAACTTAACAAGGTATGCAGCGCAGTCTACTGTATATGAACTGGAATTATGTTTCAGCTCACTATGAAAGGGAAGAAAAATTTTTTTTACAAAATATTTCAATGCAGATCAGGACAACTCGGATGAAAATATTTTTATTTGCTCAACATGACCTTTTGTTTTGAATTAGAACAACAGTAAGCTCTGTTAGTCAGAAATAGGGCTTCTGGGACCAGAAGCCAAATTCTCATACAGATTCCTCTTGTCAGACCCCACCACTCATAAATACAACACATCACCTCTGAGATAGATGCAGTTACACACAGCAACAGCTCTGCACAAGCTAGGTTTAACAGCCCTTACTCCCAGCTTCTCTCTACCCCATGCACCTCCCTCCGCCAAACTGACACAGCCATCTGCAATACCACACAGGGGTCCCAAACAGGGAACTGATCTGGTGGAAAACACAACCTGAAAGAAGTTCCACATTTTTCCTCTGGATGGCATATACTTGAGACTGCTTCTGAAGATATGCTTAATTATAGCAAAAACATTTCAACTAACAGAAATTTGGTCTTACTATGTCAACTCATGTAGATCCCCAAGACTGCCATCGTGGTGGCTAGCGCAATACAAGTCATACACTTAGTTATCCTTTGGATTTTTAGGTGCTTCTCCCAGGATCATTAGTTCTAGAACAAAGTTGTACATATTTTTATACATACTTTGAATTAAACATTTTACTGAGCTCACTGCAAATGCAATGCTCAGGTCTCTCACTTATCTGAGTCTGTATACAAACAACTGCTTTAAAAGTACACAGACAGTGAAAAATATAGAAGCATTTGTTTGAGGTCTACTTATGCAAAGCCTAACGTGCTGTCATAGTTCAGCCTCAGTCGGGACCAGACTACGCAGTCTCTCTCTCACTCCCCCCACCCTCCCAGAGAATAAGGGGGAGATGATATAAGAAAAATGGCTCCAGGTTTGAGATAAGGACAGGGAGAGATCCTTAAAGTTACCATTACAGGCAAAACCAGACTGGACTTGGGGAAAACTATTCATTAATTTCTAAAAAGTCAGCAGGATAATGAGACAGAGAACAAGATAACCTCCTCCCACCCCTCCCTCTTCCCGGGCTTAACGTGATCTCTACCACCTTCCCCCTCCCTGAGCAGCACAGGAGAGAAGAGGGAACGGCGGTTGCGGTCAGTTCATCACATGTTGTTTTACGCCGCTGCTTCATCATCGGGGGAAGAACTCCTCACATTCCTCCCCTGCTCCATCGTGGGGTCCCTTCCACGGGCCACAGTCCTTTGTGAAACTGCTCTGCCGTGGGTGATCTCTTCCACGGGTGCAGTCCCTCCAGAAGAGCTGTCCCAGCGGGCCCTCCATGGGCCACGGCCTCATTCAGGCATCCACTTGCCCCAGAGTGGGGTCCTCCACAGGCTGCGGGTGGATCTCTGCTCCTCCGTGGGCCTCCATGGGCTGCAGGGGGACAACCTGCTCCACCACGGTCGTCACCACAGGCTGCAGGGGAATCTTGGCCAGGAGCAGCATTACTGCTCCCCTTCCTTCTTCACTGACCTTGGTGTCTGCAGCTGTTCCTCTCAGAAGTAGAATTCTTCACAACAGGCTGGCAGACACCTCTCAGGATCTCTTCACATCTCATTCACATCTCATCTCCTCTCCACTTCTTGCAGCCGGGCCAGGCCAAGCTGGGCCCAGACAGTTGGCTGGCAGGAGGACAGAGGGTGAGGCCCACAAGGCTTGCACCTCCCCCTTATCAGCTCCTTCACATCTTCTCTTCTTTTTTTTTTTTGTTCCCTATTCTGTTTTCCCCTTCTTAAATATGCTATCGTATTGTTATCACGGAATATTCTGCTACCAATCGGCTCGTCCTTGGCCAGCACCAGGTCCGCCCTAGGCCTGGCCGAATTCACTGGACAAAGGGGAGCAAGTTCTAGCAGTTTCTTACAGAAGCTACCACCTTAGCTCCCCCTGACTAAACAAAACCAGAACATGTGCACATGAGACTTTTTTTTTTTTCAGTCCTGAGGCAAAGAACATTATTAGAAAACAGCTGCCAAACAGTGCAATGACCAGATAGGAACATGAGGAACTTGAAATGACAGGAAGGAGCATGTGCAAGAAAATCTCAAACGATGGAAGGTACTCGAGTAAGTTCTTGAGGAACTTGTTGTCTAGGTGTAGAAAAGTAAAAAAGATCTATCCTGAAAAAGAGCCTTGTACCCAGAGCAAAATATTCTGTTATTTATTTAGATACAAATCAAAGGGGGCATATTTGTAGAAGATCAAAGAGAAGTACTATCTCATCCTTGTCTGTTTGCAATTTGCATGAAGGGATACTGGGGTTTGGACACCGAATTTTCCCTGCAAACAAGATCTGTACTGAATTTCTCCATTCTTCAGGCAGATACAGGTAGCTGTTTCAGGAGCATAGAGGTGGAGAGAGGGGGAAGAGGAAAAAGAGAGGAATGATTTTTAAGGGTAACTACATCATAGGTGTCAAATTTTTAAAAAGTAACATGCATGGTGACTTCATAAGCTGCCATATGATCCATCTAGATGTGTAAAATGCTAAGTGATAGGCAAAAGTACTCTCACTTTCCAAATTTGCTCTCAACCTCAACTGTGTACCTTTTATGACTCATGCTGCCCAAAACATGCCTCAATTTCTGATAATTATTTTTTGTAAGATCTTAGAGATACATAGCTCTGCAAAAGAGTTGTTGCTCATAAGGTATTTTATAAAACCAGTAGAACAGCACAGGAAAGAGCCCAACAGTAGTAGGTGATATATTATGCTTGTGAAAAAGTGTTATCTTTTCCTCTTTATGATGTTTGAAAAAAAAAAACCAAAAACAAAACAAAAAAAAAACCCACCAAAATGTATCACTTCTCCCTGAACATATCTGAAGCCAATACTCTCAGAGCAGGTGAGAGGAGTGGAGGAAGGAGAGAGACAGAAAGTCTGATTAGTATGTCCTGGTCCACAACTGAAGAATGAAACAACTATTAAACATTTCTTCTAACTTCCAGAAGGATTAGATCTTACTGGTAAAATCTCACAAACAGATGAAACATTACCACCAAATCAGAATTCTCCTCTGATTCACAATGAGCACAAGAAGTTGTGAAGAAATGAAATATAGAAAGTGCTGTCGATTGACTTAAACCCTCTCACAACTGTGACAGCAATAGTACTTTCTAAGCTTTATCACAGCAATCATGTTTGAAGAGTTTACTGAACAGCACGGGGCAAAAGAAGGATGGGAAAGGACAGTCCTGTTAGAACACATTCTCATTCATCTCTCAGACCCACAAATAGTAGGCTAGCAATATGTGTGACAATACTGAAAATAACCTGAAAAAGACAGATTTTTAAAAGTGTTAAACTGAAAAGATGAAACCAAAAGCACACCAAACCGAAAAACCAAAACCACACTCCCAAAACCAGAGCAATTGCACAGGATGGAGGTGTTCCTACCACACAGAGAAATCTAAACTATTGATCTCAAAACATTTTTTGAAACATTTTTATAACCAAGCAATACAGGAAATTCCTCCCAAGAATGAGAAAGATGTCTAAGCTTTCAGTGACAACAGTACTGGCAGATTAAAGTCACACCAAGCCAAATGATGTCAAAGCAAACAAAAATATCCAAACAAAAAACATAACAAACACCAAAACAAAATATTTCCAAACACCCCAGTTTTCCGTTTTCCCCTTTGCACTGACATTAAACAACTCAGAAATCAAAGAAAGTTAGCAGAATAATGTTCTTCATCTACTACAGAATATTTCTTCATGTCCAAGACTTAAAAGCATTACTTTTCAAAATATGTGGTGCCTAAAGAGCAGAGAAATGAGAAAACTAATTTTCTAGATTAATTTCTACCCTGCAATGGCAACAACTAAAATTTTGGCAGTACAGTAAATTTGGAAAAATGTATCAGACTATAATCTACGCCAAATGGCACTGAAAACACTTATGACCCCACTTTGTTATTTGTATTAAGTTTATATTCAGTCTGTAACATAATTACCATCTGGAGAATTCAGAGATTTTTATTTAAATAACTCTATAGTCTTTCATTGGACTATTTAAAGTAACTACCACATAAAAATACAAAGAGAATATATCTTCTATTTTTATCACTCCCAAAATCTATCAAGTTATGCATTATAAGGCAGTTAAATAAAGACATTAGAAAAAATACATAATAGAGTCCCTTCTATAAAAATTATTCCAACAGACATGAATATGAATTAAATACTTTCAATACTGCACATACTAAGAATTGCTTCCTACGTTACAGAAATACACAGATAGACTAATCCTTCTATTGAATGGGTTTTACACAGATGAAAACACCAGTACAACAACAGGACAAAACATGAGTTTTGAAAAAGGAAAACAAAAGACAAAACTAACACTGACAAAGACAGGCATAAAATTAAAAATACCAGGTTAGATCTTGCAGTGTAGTATATTTCTTCTGAATTGTCCAAAAAATCGCTACTGTCAGGCTGTTCATTAGATAGAGATCAAGAAACTCAAGTTATTTACATTGTAACTGAAAGCCAGGTATACATAAAGGGAAACATTCTTGCCAAAAAGGTTGTTAGTTGAAACTCAAACCATGTTAAGACAGTTCTCAGCATAGGGGTAAAACACAGCTAAGGGTATGGTCACATTACCAAATGCTACCAAATCACACCAAAATAATTAATTATTATTCATCACTTGAGCTGTGGTAATGAGTGACAAACTGCCTCAGTAAGAGGCAAGTATTGACAAATTCAACATCTCAGTGCACCACCACCAATAACTCATCGCGCTGCAGTGATGCAGTCCTTTGGCTTGTGCACTCATACCCGTGAGTAAAAAAGCGTACGGTTTAAGCACTCTTTAGTGAGACAGAAGCAAACGGGTCAGAAGAACTGCTTTAATTAAAAGGGATTCACACTGTTATTGCTCGAGGAAGAGACAGGCATCTCTTGCTTCTGGTTCCATTTAAAAGAACTTCTCTCCTACAGGGTGTATATTGTTAGAAGCTTCTCCCTCAGCCTGGTTTGGGCTAAAGCTCTTCACTAGAGCATCCATTCTGTGAAGAGATCTCTTGTTTGCATTTGACATGCAAAATTGTCTATTTCTTCTAGATCTAATGGGAAAATACATTTTTCTTTGGTCTCTAGACCCAACTTAATCATTTTCAAAATCATTGTTCTGTTTTATCTAGAAAGGACAGATCAGGTCTGCGTGCTTCATTCTGATAGGAGTAGTGGAGCAATTAATTTCCCTCTTCAGAAAGATCCAAACAAGCTATTACAGATCTTCCCTATAGAGAGGGAGATGAGTCAAGTTCTCTGGGCAGGTTTCAAATAGGCTAACTCTGACAGGAATAGACAAAACTAAGATATTTCCTTATCAGCAGAATCTGCATCGTTCAAGTCCCTTCTTGGATCAGCAAGAGCTTCTGAGATTCCAAAGTCCAAAGGTCTTGGACTGCTAAAGTACAAGGTAGGAAGGCTTGATCCCTCCCTTTCAACAACACCTGCCAAAAAGTGCTCTCAAAAGTTGTACTTCAATCCTGCAGAAAATCTCTCCTCAGTTTAGCAACTCGGGTTCCTAAAGTGCAAGAAAAACACTTCTGCCCTGTGAAGTTGTCCACTAACTGGTTTGTCAGTGACTAATAAAACAAGAAATGGAAGAAATATTTTTAAAACTTATCTGTTAACATCTTTTTGCAATTATGATTATGTGTGTATAAATAACAATTCTTAAGGAGCAAAAGCACTACAATTTGAACTATACAATGCTATCAGTTGTATTTTCTTCGTAATCGAGACAATGCAACAGGGAAGCAAAGCCAGGATAACTTGGAATCAGTTCAAAAATAAGTTTGAGTTAACCGATGAGTTTATGGCAGAAACACTCACTTCACTACCATATTTAATACTTGTATAACCAGGGCTCCTAAATGATCTTGTTATGCCGTTATGTCAAGGTCTAAATAACATATCTGAAATAATTGCCTAAGTCTTATGTGTGACTTGGTTAAGTTATTCTCATCATCCTTGAACAGACACCAGAAACTGCAGACTACCTGCCCAGCCAGTTGCTGAGAAAGAGCAAGATTATATACCACCTCACACAGCCAGAGCCAGCTGACCCACTATCAAAGGACAAGGCATCACGAAGGAGATTTTAGTACAACTACAGGGCAATAAGGAAATTTGTGTCAGAAATCCTGCTTACGTGTAGTGTGTAGACTACAGAAGAGGAAGTACATTCCTAGGTACACACCCTTCCCAAAACCAACTCAGAGCAAAGCCAGTGTCCCTCCCACCTATGTGTTAAGTGAACTTTTTCACCTTAACACCTGCCTTAGAAAAATAAAGAGAACACAGAAGTCCGCAGTAAGGAAGCAAAGGAGTGTCTTTATTCAGGAATGTGAAGAAGTTGCCCAAGTGCACAAATGTGGAAAGCAACAGTCTCCATTTAAGAGAGGAAGCTACTGGAATCATGTGTGAGATAGCACAGATGATTTTTCCCTCACTGCCTGAGTTCTCATACCCCTTGTACTGATGGGTCCCTAGGAAGAAAATATTAGCAATACACCTTTACAGAGTATGTCAACTCTCAGACTCAGTGTGGCTCGGGTGTGGTGCAGGGCCACTGAAGGATTGTTTCCACAGGAAAACAACCCCACAAAAAAATCCATTTTTTAAAAATGCATCATACCTCTTTCGTAGGCTCTCAATTTTATTATTTCCATTATCAATCATTGTAAATACAAGCACAAGGGAGAGAAACATTTGAGTACGCACAGCAATTATACAATTAAAAAATATAAATAAAGGGAATTATATACTTGGCAAAAAGGTATAAAGGACAGAGGAAACCCACAAGACAAACAGCTGTTGCTTAGCACATATATTACACCTAGCAGAGATCACAAGTAAGTGTGATCACTGCATATAGTGTAATGGCACCAAAAAATTCAGTTACAACTTGGCAGAAAAACTGCTACCAAGCTTGGTAGTGCTAAGGAAGTATGCTACAAATCTTTGATTTCTCCTTCTCCACAAATATTTGCAGGGAATAATGTGTAGAGCATAGCCCATGCTGCTTGTTACTCACAAATTCGTGATGTGGCTCTGTCTCTTTCCTCAACGGTGGATCAAATTTTACTTGACCAACTAAAGTAAAGAGGAGAAAAAGAAAAAAAGAATTCAAGTTGGATTGTAAGTAGACAACAGGTTGCACCTTGTTCAATTAAGATAAAGCAATAGTGAGATTTGCTGAAGTGCTGACAAAGGGTGTATTCTAATATTTGACACCAAGATTTCTTTTGCATAGTCATCTAGAGCCTACATCCACAAGTGAAATGGCATAAGTTTTTATTTTCCTATATAGTACTAAAAGTGTTTCTATGTATGTCAAATACCCAGAATACCAGCTGAAATAAGTGAATCAATTATTATTTTAAGAATATTTCGTGTCATATTACATATGCTTACAGTTTATTTCAGAGCGTGTCTTTTCTTCTCTCACATTTCTACTTGTCGAATGAATTCTATGAGGAACCACAAGAGGCTAGAAGAGAAAAATAAAATACTTCAATACCAAAATATACTCACTTGACAACTTTTGTCTACAAAGTGATAATAGAGCTAGAGAACTTCAACTTCTGTACTATCACAAAGAGTCACAAATAGCTCAGTAACTCTCTTTATCGCTGAAATACTATCTGAAAGCATTACTCCCCTTCTCCTGTTTTCATTGCACACTACTTCCTTTGCTTTATATTACGATCCAACACATACGTACACAGTGTTTCACCTCCCATTTATGTTCACTTTGGTCTCCTTTGAAACTGGAGAGACTTACAGATTATAGCTATGTATTTTCTCTCATGTATGAAACTGGCAGTTTTTTGTTTCTTGTAAATTACGCCAATCCTTCCCTTCCTCAGTTCTGGTTTGTCTATTGTGCTTCTTTTGAGCTTCAAAAATGGTTTTTTACAGCTCAGGATGTGTTTCAAGGTTTGATATGGTTTTCTACTTCAGGATTTCAAAAATTAAGTGCCAAAAGGTTGCTTATTTATAACCTTTTACAAGGCATTGCCCACTTGCACAAGATGCCTGTGCATCTGTAATGCAAGCACTAACAGCTCAACTGCAGTGGGGGTGGGAGGTATTTTTGCATTTGCAGCAATACCGTGCGAGTCCCTTGCATCCTGCCACGAATGTTTGTACTGCAAAACATTGATTTTTATGAATGGAAACATAATTCCATAAAGAAACTGAAAGCAGAACACATGGAAGAAGTCAGTAGTTCACATTTACTCTTGCAAAATTGTTGAAGGACAATAAAATTTCAAAGTGTTTACATCTCTCTCTCTTTGAGCTTTGGTCCCCCAAAATACAATGAATTTTGGTAAATGCCTGTACATGTGACAGAGCAGCACAATCAAAAATGAAAACAATCCTTGGAATTATTCCTAGATCACAAAACATTCGGTGGCTCAATCATAATAATCTAGTTTTGATGGCAAAAAAAAAAATCTGATTCTATGATTAAAACATATTCCTACCTCGGGATCATCATCATCAAAATCATGGTAAATTGAATGATCAGGATTATTCATTTTATCCAAAAGTTCAATAGCAAGACTTCGATTTAATGGCTGGGTAACAAAAGGATGCTGAAAGACAGAAGGAAAAACACATATGAAAATTCCAACCATTAAGCATATATTAATTTTCTAACTCAAAAAATCCCATACATAAATTTATACCTGTAGTAACTTTTCAGCTGTAGGTCTTTTTTTAGGATTTTTTGTAAGCGCCATTTTCACAAAATGATGGAAACTATTTGACCTGTAGAATGAAGTACTAGACATAAGAATCAATTGCCCAGTGAAATACATGCTTATTATCTACTGGGGAAAAAAAAAAAGTACTTACCATTTCATTTTGTCCTTTAATTTAGGAGGCTGGAAGTTGCTTTTCGTCATCAGAAAAAGTGCTCTAAAAAAACACAACAGTATCTGTGGTTTACATTGCAATATATATATACACAAAATGAACTATTAAATACATTTAGTTGACAGGAAGAAGTCCATCACTTTAAGAGGTGCTGCCAGGACAACATTACACACTGATGCACTAAAAAGAGTTGTTACAATTTCTATCATGTACATTCAGAACACTTATAACTCAATACCCTTGCAGTATCCCCAAACATCCCAAGCACACATAGCCACTACTCCAAATGGAAGCTGTATTTACTCACCAAGCTTTAATCCCTTACTAACCTCATTGGATGCAAGTCAAACATTGGAGGTTGAAGTTCAGCAAGCTCTATAGCAGTTATTCCAACTGCCCACAGATCACAGAGCTGGTTATAGCCACCTTTTCTTTCTACTGCAGCAACTTCTGGCGCCATCCTAAAGGGTAAAAGACGTTTTTAGATTAACTTCTTGGCACAAATCAAACATTCTTCTGTATGCAGCAGTTTACTACTCTTTTCTCTAGATCTCTCACGTGGATATATATGTATGCACGTGTGTGTGTGTGTGT
>WHYT01015555.1:133184-162336 GCA_009806455.1 Tetrax tetrax | reverse complement strand
AGCATAAGACCTGAAGACTCATTGTCACGTCTGCACAGAGCACCCCCAGTTCGTAAAGTCTGCCTCACTGTGATGTCAGAATACCTCATTTAATAAAGCAGTTTCACATCCTCTGGTAGCAAAAACTAACAAACATAACTGACACATAAATAGGAATATCTAAAGAAAATTATTCTCTAGGCATTGTCACGTTTTGAATGGCCAAAGTGAATTATGAATTTGTTTGTCCTACACAGTCATATTAGATGGCAAACATGCTAATACTTTTAAGGTTTGAACTTGATTTGTCCAGATCACTTGAAAAGTATCAGTGGAACTGGAGATGTAACAATATAGGTCATAGAGATGAGTGTCACTTAATGAGTGCTCCAGTAAAGCAGCAGGCAGCATCTCAAATGACGCATTACTTAAATCTACAGCCAGCCTTATCTGTAGATCTGAAAACATCATCGGGTTTGGTGGTCCAACTTATTTCAAAATTGCATAGTTAAACTATATGTACACACATTTCTTTGAGAGTTCATAAAAAAACCCCAATCACTCAATCAAAAATCAAGGAATTACCGAGCTAGTGGGAGAACATGGGTTAACCTTAGAAAACCAAGGGTAAGTAGCAGGGTTACTAGAACTAAAAGACACTGCACAGCAGTTTTGCCCTTCATTTCTCTCTCATCCAAGCACATAGCCTTACCTCTAACGATTACTAAGACCTTCGCACTGCTTGTTTCCAACTAAATTTTCTGCTCCACGATCTCACCAGTTTTGCTTCCTTGCTTCTCCTCTCAAACCTCTGAGAAGCTTTGCAAAGAAAACCTGATGCTTTTCATCAGCATTTTGCCTATGTACTGTTTTCAAAGTATTATTTAAGGATATTATACATTATTTGAGAAGCCTGGGACAATTTGGAAGTTATACAGTGACACAGACCAGGACTAAAGTCACCCAGACATCTTAGGAAAGACAGAGACAAACCAATTACACAATCATGACTGATGGGTGTTTGTGTTATTCCGAAAAGGAAGTGAACCCATGCCTTGGCATGACTTATACTGCAGAAGAATGCTAAAAATGCTGTGCTTGACTACTTCAAGCCTGAATAGTTGAATGTGGGGTTTTTTTTGTTATATACATTTTTATCTTGTACCTACTACACTGTCAGGCAACAGTATTTTTAATACCTTTCTGCAAAACGTACAAGAGTGCTATTTTACATTGAAGAATGTGTGTCATTTACTTCAAGGCAAAAGGGAACAACCACATCTAGTACAAAGAGGAGAAAATAAAATGCTCAACTTTAGAAAAAGATAAATTATGCAACTAGTCTACAGAGGAAAGAATAAAAATGCAGTACAGACAGAATAGAAATGTACGTTTGAATTCAATCACTTTTGGCAAATAGAAAAAAAAGAAAATGGCCTAGAGGAAACACTTCACAAGTAGCAAAAGGACCTATGGAGACAAACAAATGAAACTTATTATCAACCGAGGAGTTGCAAAAAGATGTATCTAGGGTGGAGAAGAAGAAACCTAAAACACTAAAATGGAAGATCAGGGAAGAAAAGAACATTTAAGATCAGAGTTCAAAACAAGCAAAATTGTTGATAGTTTTAAAGTTTGACTAAACTGAGATACATTAGTCAACAGAGATAGCAGCACACAGACAGCCTTGAAATTTTTCAGAGCATTAGAGCATTTTCTATGATACTCAGCTAATTCCAGATTTTGCGTAAGCAATACAGATATGATCACCAGAAAGTCTGACACAGCTTTCAGTAATTAGTCTACCCAGAAAGTGACATAGCATGCCTTTAACACAATTTTTCAACAGTGTCATATATGTCACTGTTATATTAATGGCCAAGTAAAACAGTTACCAATATGGAGTGCCAATGAATGATTTCCTTTTGGCAATCGTAGCTGTTATCTGTGCAGATACTCCAAAATCAGCTATTAAAAAAGAAAAAAAAAACCAATAGTTAATAACTGACTTCATGTAATTAATTGTTAATGAACACAAGTTTCTTAAATATATAGGAGATCTTTAACAAAAAAAAAAAGTAACAAGCAAATACTGGAAGCTTTGTGCATCTCAGATAACCATCGTCAGTTAGCTCCTTTCAGTCGCTAAAATACATCATTTAGTATTATCCAAGAGCTTCTTTCAGGGTACATTTCACACTGAAGCACTCTGAGCACTCTGGATGTTACATTTTATTAAAAATGTGTAAAAACCTGTGATTTGATTTTTACCTCCCCCTTACACATCAGAAAGTCTTTTACCTCAGTCTTCTGAAACTACTCCAATTACTCTTCAGATACTAATGGGATAGTGCAGTTAGATATTACAGGCAAGAGAAAAAAAAAAATCTGATATCCACTAATTTCTTACATGAACCATTATATCATTAAATAAAATACAGAAGGTGCTTCTTAGAGCACATTAAAAAAAAATCTGTTAATAACACTAAATTGTATGAACTCACCTAATTTTACATGTCCATTATCTGTTAAAAGAATGTTTGCTCCCTTAAAAAAAAAAGTAAGCATACTTGAATTAAAACATGCAGGTTACTCTGATATCTTAAATTTAACAAAAATAGGCAAATCAGGGGTCAAAGACAAACCAAGGATTGTGCATTCAAGCATCTGCAGCCTTAAAAGGAAATGTTTGTAAAATTAGCAAGTTGCCATTCTCTTAGACAAAGAAGCTCTGATACACAGGGTTTCTCATTCATTTTCAGTTTAGTACTTTTTAGCCTGTTGTACTACAGAGTTCCATTGTACAGAAAACCCTCTCAAAAAGCCAAATATGATGATTTGCCTATGCTGATGAATTCTTACTTTTTTCTGTTTACACTGACTGAAAGGAAATTGGAACTCTAAAGGTCAAAGCAGAAGCAATTTTATTTTCCTTTCCTATGTAGGAGCTGATTTTGTCTTGTTTGAAAGCCATGATAATTATAGCCTTAAGGACCTGCCTTGATACTCAAGTGTTTAGCAAAACTATTTCCATCCTTATGGAAAGGGAGATTGTTAGTCCTAGATTTGAAGAGCTCACTGTTGTGCGGCTGTATTTACCTCTCACTTCAGTTCAATAATCAAAACTAACCCGAACTGGTAGTACAAAAGAATTATGACATAAAAGAACTAAGAACAAATCTGGTCTGAAGACTGAAACCAGGTGCAGGTTGAGTTAAGCGAATGCTGGAGTTGATTTAACACAGCTCCAAATGTCAGCAGTGCCCATAAACTAGATGGAAAGACACCACAGATGGTGCTCCAAAAAACTGTTTTACAGATCATGGCTTTTCACAGAGATGGAAAAGTCAGGCCTGCTGTAAAATGCAGTTTACTTTGGCAAATGGCGCACAAGTACAGTTAATAAGCCTTATAAACTGAGTTTGGTAAATAGTGAAACAGACCAGTTAACATGCTCTTAACCTTGTTCACCTCTCAAGACTAACAGTACAGATACTCTAAATACATAACCTAGCTACTGAGCAAAGCAAACACAATTCAACAGTCAGGAGATCTGCAGATGAAGATAGCTGTTCTCATGAGCATGGAAAAAAAATTTTTTTTTTTTTTCTTAAATAAAAAAATCTCAACATCTCAAGCACTGTAAGCATTTTTTCATCAGCGTAGTTCTGTTCAGAAACAAGTATCTATGCATTTCTATACAGTATAATGAAAAATGTTTAATTTTTGAGTCCAAAGTAATCTTTTATTTAGAAATAATTTTTATGATTGCTCAAAACCCGAATATACTTCTGCAATCAAAACCAACTTGGAATCAGGCTGCATTAAGGTACACTTGAAGCTACTAGGTACACTGCATCCCCAGTCTGAAAAAAAAACCAACCAAACCAAACCAAACAAAACCCACCCCCCACACAACACAAAGGAATACAATAGTTTACTGTCAGATTTCCAGGAGGAAGCCTGCCAAGTTTAAGCTGTGGTCTGAGCAAGGAAGAGTTTGGAAAGTCAAAGAGTAGGTAGTAAAACACCAGGTTAAAAAAAAAATCAACAGGAAGCACCAGAAAGAAACTATAAGAGTGCATAAGAGTCTGAACAAGCCACCTTTGATACAGCTTTGTTGAGATGAAGGTTTAAATAAGTCAGTGTTAAGAGCCTGATTTGTGATACCCTTTCTAATTTTAGCATTTGAGGGAGGGACAGAAGTAGTCTCCAAGAACCACACCAAACAGCAGCCACTGCCCTGCAATCTGCTCACCAAGAAAACAAGCAAGAAGCCACAGCAACAGCTCTGGTCACTAGCTGGTTCAAAGAGAAGGGTACATTGAGCTTCTTGGAAAGGTGTGAGAAGGGTCAAACCTTTCCTTTTGCACAGAACACACCTTTACAGCCATCTCAACACATGTTGCTCTGGACACCAACTGATGCCTTAATTTTACAGCACTGGTCTAAATAAATAATATGCTTGGGTCCAATTAGAAGTAAAAACAATTTCCATACAAGCATTTTAAAGAATGATTTTTCTTCTTCTCTTGGGCAGAAAATTTTATTTTACTCTAATAGATAGAAAAACCCTACATATCTTAAAATATCCCCAAGATCAATACATAACAGTAAAGAACCATCAGAGGTAATGTAGCTTATTTTAAAAACACCAAAATTCCCTTGAGGTTTTACTTACCTTTATATCTCTGTGCATTTTTCCTTTACTGTGAAGATAATATAGTCCCTGCATAAAATATTTATAAAAATATAATAATTTAGTCCAATATTTTTCATTTTATATACATTTATTATTTAATTACCAGACATTTAGGATCCAATTCAGTCATCTAAATGACTCACTGACTGAAGAACATTCTTATATTTCAGTGTATCCAAACTGCATTTGCAAATTCAGTATCTGTAGTAGTATAATATCCAAAACACAGGATAGATGGAAAGAATACCAGTCTTACTTACTTTTTAATTATATTTTTAATTTAATTACTTACTTTTTAATTGCCTAACAGTCTTCCACCCAGCAGTCAGATCATAGGACACCTTGTGCAGTTATCTCCTGTATCATTACACCAAGTAAGTCTAGAAGCAGGCTAGCAGGCAGTGCTTCGAGCCTAACGCAGGAGTTAACCCTAATTCCTGGATTTCCGCAGATTAGGCTTTCTGGGTCTTGATGACAGCATCAAAGCATTTTAGGACTCAACACGAGTTAGAAACTTCAAGTTTAAATTCTGGAAGAATGTTGCAAAACTGAATCCCTAAAAGCATGTCATTTTTGATACTCCATTGTAATCTCTAAAATTCTCTGCTGGGATAAAACAATACACAAACACCTTCCTTGCTCTGCAGAGACTTCTTTTTAATGGGAGATACCTAAGTGAAGATAATTTTTTTTTGTCAGCTCATGCAAGACATCACCGAGTTTACCGCAAAAATAAACGAGGGTTTCTTTTAATTATAAGCATTTTCATGGATGTTTTTAAATATACCAACAGAAAAAATGAGGAAACAATTACTTGCATGACTTGGTACTTGAGATTAGCAAGTGAACAACATTGTGCAGATAGACAACAGTATCAATGAAAATACAGTTTTGGGGTACTTTTTTGTCAGTTCATGAAAACCTGAATGCAATGTAGCTGAAGTGCTAATGAGTTATGAAATTCAACTCCTTAAATAAACTAAAAGTGAAAATAAAAAAAAAGAAAAACCTCCCACTCACAGATGTTTTAACCTGTTTCTCTGGAGGAAACGACTAACAACATCCAGTTGTTTCAATGGTTTTTCAGAGTCCTCGTGACTGCAGGCATATTTGCAGACTCAAAAATTTGATTCAATTTGCTTTTGGTACACAACGCAATTAATCAAAGCATCTACCTGACTGTTGCAACAACAGGTATTAGCTACAAGAGTCCCATCTACCTCCTTGCATTTAAATCTCTGGATGCTACTGGCACAGAAAGCCCAACAACTCACTCCTTTTTACCACTGCCCTGGAAGAATTTGAGGTCATCTTCCAAAGTGAATGATTAGACGCAGGTACTTTAAAGGCTACATTTAAAGGACCTATATTTTCAGATTCAGTCTCACTGATTCCAGCCAGAACTGATAGGGAGTGATTTTTGAAAACAGACCATTTAATGGGCTTCTAAATATGGAGATCAAATGCTAACTTTGGGCATTCAAGATGGCAAAATTAACATTGGACAAATTACTTTTATAGATATATAAGATGGCCTATATTCTCAGACTTTTCACTAGTAAAAGTGACTGCTACATTATAAGCTACAAGACATCAGAAACTGTATACAACAAGATATCAGAAACTATATACATTATATTTGGTCAGAGTGCTATAAGAATGTATTTACAAACAACTTTAAAATATACAAAAAATGGTCCATTGATAACACTTAGAAAATATATACAAAGTAGCAAATTTTCTTCTCACCAGCAGTTTACACATATTGACCAAAAGTCTTCCCAAACAATAAATAATTATTTAATAAACTCTATTCTAGACTATTGAAACACTCTCCATATTCTGAGAAGATCATGAATTTGACAGATGGACTATTCGGTGGGTACAGAATTGGCTGGATGGTCATATCCAGAGAGTAGTAGTCAACGGCTCAACGTCTGGATGGAAATCAGTGACAAGTGGCATCCCTCAGGGGTCTGTACTGGAACCAGTACCATTCAGTATCTTTATCAGTGACATAGACAGTGGGATCAAGTGCACCTTCAGCAAATTTGCAGATGACACCAAGCTAAGTGGCACAGTTGACATGCCTGAGGGATGGGATGCCATCCTGAGGGACATGGACAAGCTTGAGAAGTGGGCCCATCTGAATCTCACGAGGTCTAACAAGGCCAAGTGCAAGGTCCTGCACATGGGTCAGGGCAACCTCCAGTATCAATACAGGATGGGAGATGAAGAGATTGAGAACAGCCCTGTGGAGAAAGACTTGAGGGTGCTGGTGGATGAAAAGCTGAACATGAGCCAGCAATGTGCACTTGCAGCCCAGAAAGTCAACCGCATCCTGGGCTGCATCAAAATAAGCATGGCCAGCAGGTTGAGGGAGGTGATTCTGCCCCTCTACTCCGCTCTGGAGACCCCACCTGGAGTACTGCATCCACCTCTGGAGCCCTCAACTTAAGAAGGATGCAGACTTGTTGGTCCAGAGGAGGGCCATGAAGATGATCTGAGGGATGGAGTACCTTTCTGATAAAGAAAAGCTGAGAGAGCTGGAGCTGTTCAGCCTGGAGAAAAGAAGCTTCTGGGGAGACCTTATAGCAGCCTTCCAATACCTCAAGGAGGTTTATAAGAAAGATGGGGAGAGACTGTTCAGTAGGGCCTGTTGCGATAGGATGAGGAGTAATGGTTTTAAAATAGAGGGAGGCAGATTCAGATTAGATATTAAGAAAACATTTCTTACAATGAGGGTGGTGAAGCACTGGCACAGGTTGCCCAGAGAGGTGGTGGATGCCCCATCCCTGGAAACATTCAAGGCCAGGCTGGACTGGGCTCTGAGCAACCTGATGTGGTTGAACATGTCCCTGCTCCTCACGGGCAGTTGGACGAGATGACCTTTAAAAGGTCCCTTCCAACCCAAACTATAAGAACAAAAGGGTTTAAAGGTTCAAAACCAAAACACTCCTAGATGTCACATAAGACTTCACTGTAAGGAAAAAAAGCCATGTCCTGTAAGTCAGAAGACAGCAGTCTCTTGCATAGCACAGAGAGATGGTAAGTGGCACGCAAGGGAGCTGGCTCAGGGACAGAGCTATCTTGAGAGTGTTAGAGAGAGCAGCAGCTCTCAACTGATGGCATTCAACAGATTTGCATTCACTAGAAGCCAAGAACTGCTCTGTCATATGGAAGCAAGACATCCACCAAAAAAAAGCCATTTTGGATTAGGTTTTACTGGTGAACTGAATCTTTAATTTAGGAAAGAAAAATGAAAGCTAGTATATCCATGAGGAGAGGCAGGTGACCTTAACTTGAACATCTCAATTACACAGGCAATTTTTTTTTCTTATAGGCACAGATCAACTATCAGATATGCAAAATTGATACTAAGTTTTCCTTCAAATTTGAAATTACTTGTACCACAAATATGGATTAATAAATATGCTGCTTCCTTGCTTAAAAAACCAAAATAACAATAGAAAGATAACGATAGTTTTTTTCACATGATCCAGGATAATTTGAGGTTATGCAATTATATAAATCAGCTCTCGGCTATAAAACAGGACCTCCTCAAAAGTCTGAGAAAAATGCTAAGCCATCCATGTACTGGTGATGCCACTGTACTTCCATGGCATCACACATTTTTAGTCTTTATTTTTAGCTTTTAATAGTTCTACATTGAAAGTCAATCAGAAGAACCTGAGAACACACTACCTGTAGTGTTTCTCTGCTAACATAGGCAATCTGCTGTTCTGAAAGTGGTCCGGTCACTGAAATGGAAGGAAAAAAATATTCTCAAAATCAGGTAAGATACTGCCCGTTCCAAACCCATACCTCAATTCCATTCACACTGATAGGATCTTACACTAAAAATCTCAGAGTAAATGTGCTTAGAGACTTTCCCACACAGTGAGCATCCCAAAGACCACCAAACATTTTTTTAAACTCAAAAATCTCAAGTCCCATTGGTATGGAAACTACTAACTCACTTCATATACAAATCTCAAAGTAATTAAGAGGGAAAAGAGACAGAAGCAGTGATTTAAACACAACTCTTTTCCCTGTACAAATCCATTGTGTTCCTTCTATGCGGGGTTGGACTTCCAACACAGTGACTCAGAGATGCAGCAAACTCTGCTCAGTCCTCTGAGTCCTAGAAAGCTCCTTCCGCCCTTTGCAACCTGCTCTCCCCTTCCATCCTTCCCACTGCCATGCAACCTGCTCTCTTCCCTGCAGCCATGTGACCTTCACTCTGCAGCTTCTCAAAGCTTTTCTGCGTGAGCCACCAGCATTGTTGCTCCCGGACCTGCCACACCATGGACCTTCTTAAACTCTCTCTCTGAGCAGTCTCAGTAGCTTTCCAAGGGAAGGAGTTTTCCTTTCCCTCTGGCATCTCACTTCACTCAAGAATTTTAAAGGAAAACAATTGCATTCTGAACAAATATGTAAACCAAACACCGAGCAGCAAGCAAGGAATAGCTTATGACTTGCCCCCAGTTACAGGACTTTGATCCTGAAATCAAAGTTTTAACATCAGGAGCTTCTCAGCTCCTGAGAGCTGAGACAAAAGAAACAGAAAAGTTGGATGGGGTTTCTCAAAGGAAACTGAAGGGAGTTAAAAAAAGAAACAAGATTTAAGCACCTAACTGCTCAGCTTCTATAAAAGCCACAACTATAATATGACTTAGCATCATGCAACGTACATCTTTCAAAACTGGTCTAAAACTATCTTCTCTTTTCTGAAACAAAACATCCAAATCCACATAAAACTAAATATATTAGCGCCCAGAGTACATACGTCTAGGCACATATGTGTATTTTGAGAAACTTAATTCTGATTAACTTAAATGACTTAAGATTGCAGAGGCTCAATTGGAGTAAGACCCTTTGGAACATAATTAAGAACAGAAAAGAACCTTCCACTCTAACTACTGGCAGAGAAGCCAAAAATCAGCTGAAACAGGAAACTGCTTCTGTATGACATCTGTTCAGGCATTTGTGCAGCATGAGCTCTTCTCCTACTCTACAGGTGTTCCACAGAACAAAGCCTATTAGACACAATGCTTTTATCAACACTAGCAAAGATGTAAAGGATCAACAAGGCCATACTCAAATGACTATGTCATGAGCACGGTGAACTGGTGCCTTGTTTTAATTGCTTCCAAGTCAAATATAAAAAGGTATATAAGCAGTTTACACACAAGAGAAGGATGTGAAGATCCCAACACGTAAAATCTTCACAATTTTTAATATGGACTGATTTCCTGTCTGAAAAACATTACCCAAGAACCACAGAGCTATTACTCACTTATGGTATACTTCTTTTCTGAGCAAGTCTTGATTCCAGGGCAATAAAATCCCACAAAATAGAATTGTCTCTTGAAAACTAGCAATCAATTGACTGACCATCTCTTTATGCAACAGAGTCACATACTATCCTTGTTTCTCTGACCACTCATTGGACCTAAGCCTAAAGCAAATATATATGCCACCTTTGCCTATAAAAAAAGGACCCTCAGGGCACTACTGCTATACAAACGTAAAGATCACTGTTTACAAAGGACAACAAGGGTAGTAGGAACACTGGCACAGGTTGCCCAGAGAGGTGGTGGATGCCTCACCCCTGGAAACGTTCAAGGCCAGGCTGGATGAGGCTCTGAGCAACCCGATCTGGTTGGAGATGTCCCTGCTCCTTGCAGGGGGGTTGGACTAGATGACCTCTGAAGGTCCCTTCCAACCCTAACCATTCTTTGATTCTATGACAAGTGAATCCAAGCTAATCAATCCACTTATGTATGTATCTGTAGGCAGTGGTATATATTATACTAAAGCACAGTTAAACTCAGAAACAAAATGGCTGTGAAGTAGACAGCATATCAGAATACGATTTTTTTTCTTCTTATAATATTGTCTAATTTGACAGCCTTTGAAAAATAGTGATGAGTATATGAGCTACTGAAAGAAGGAAATAGCTTCTGCTGCTCAAAAACACCCCACTATAGCTAATTTTGTTTAGAAAAACCAAACCCAACCAATTATGTAAACACATAAGCACAAGTTGACCTTCAATGGATTATTATGGATACTAAATTTAGGATTCCTCCTCTGATTCCAAAACACTGTAATCATCTCAATTTTTAAAAATAACCTTTACTTAGATTTTAAAGGATTACAGTCTTGACATACCATGATAAATATCCTGTAGAGAGCCACCTCCACAAAACTCCATGCAAATCCATAGCTTGTCTCGTCTAAAAAGTGAACAGAACCACTTATTAGCTGTCAGATTTGAAAACAGCACCTATAAAAGATAAATCAGAGGACTCAAACATTATAAAGTACAATACAATAAGTTCTGTATTATGAAAAGTACAAGTCAAATAACGAATGTGATTTAATCCTTATGTGATACTTCACTGTCAAAATAGTAACAGTATTAGTGAACACACACATTGACTTTTGTTCAAGATTTACAAGGAAAATGAAACATTTTTACTGAGAGGAGAGAGAAAATAGATGCAAGTTCTTATTTCTTCCTTATTTTTACTTCTCCTCCACTTTTTTCAGAGCCAAGGAATTAACACAAAAAAAAAAAACCAAACAACCCCCAAACAAAAAGCCCTAGGGATATTTCTCAGATAAATTTATTTCACAGCAAATGGAGTGAAACTCTAGTGCTTTAGTCAAAGCTTGCCAGAGTGGAGCCCATGCTGTGGGTAAGTGCCTTCTCAGATGAAGTCTTTTCTCTCAAAAATACCTATGGATATTTTTGGTGGCAGGGGACAGAGTTCTTTAGATTCCTGTTACTAAGGAAACCAATTCAGTTTGACTCACTAGACCTCCATAAAACATGCTTTCCAAGAGCAGACAATGGGCTGAAGGATTCAAAGGTGTCTTCTATTATGGACATTAAATTCTATTTTCACTTAGTAATTTTCACTAGTAAGACAGATGTACCGTGTGTGGCTGCAGAAAGGCATTCTGGAGAGCAGAATGTGGGACTTGCCTAGTCATTCCTGGCCATCAAAACACGCAGGAAAGAAAAATCACCTTTAGGCAGTCTGGAACACAGGACAACCAAAGGAAAGACTGATGATTGTTCCGAAGCTTGCCCCTGACCCCTGGTCTTAGGTTTCTCGCATTTAAAAGGCGCTCTCAGAATAGCCGAGACACTCCTGTGGGCAACATCAACATTCACAGCGCAATGGTGTAAGTGCTAAGCTTATCCCCTGAGCTGTAAATTGCAAGTATTTCTCACGAGCAGGTAACAGCTAGGATAGCTGCTGTTCCAAGGAAGAACTGTCTGTCTTGGATCTCCTTCCCTTTTATGCTCATAGTCCACATGGTCCTCACGGCTATGCCCCAGCTGCTTCCTCTAGTGGTAGTAAAGGTACTGTTTACACGTTACAGAGGTTTTAAGAAACTGAAGTTCCTGGCTGTTAACTCCATACATTTCCAGGGGTTAGTTCAAGCATTGCTTGAAATAAAATGAAGCCTTTCCACTGAGATAACTGATAAAGTCAGACAGAGAAGCAATGTGACTACCTGTGACAGAAAACAGAATTAGCAACGGCAGCAGGGTAACATGAATGAGAAAGAAGCACTGAAGAGACAAGCATCTGCAAGTCCCTTGTTTATTCCCCTTAATGATGCGGGACTCAGAGAGGGACACTTTTCGGGCACTGGGCTCATGAAAGCCACTGCTTCCCATGTGGCTACATCCTGTTTGATGCCAAGACTAGCAGCAGCACAGAAGTGGGAAAAAGCCAGGACAACCCCAGCAGCCTTGGGACAGCAGCAAAGCACTCGCAAAGTAAGAGACATGAAGTAGGTAACTGCTGTAAATTCACACCTTTGCTTACTGGGCATTAACTTCTCAGTGTGGAGAAGCCCTACAGCAAGGTTAAAAAAAAAATTAAGAGGATTAAAAGAGGAAATGGCATTTCTAATTTGTTATCTAGCCTTTTATTACTGTGCTTAAGTGCTTTGAGACAGGTGAAGATCCATGTAATCAACCATAACACTGTACACAGGTGTCTGTGTCTGCAGAATATACAGCAAGCCCAGCAAACAAAACAGAGACAGGATCAACAGTACCATTTAACGTCTGCAACTTAACACCTAGGCTAACAGTAAGGCAGAAATTTGACTGTCTGAAAAATCTGCAGGTAAATAGAAGAAAAGCAAGGGGAGGAATATGCTGATAAGCACCAAGTATAGGATGATGGTATTTTTTTCTTATTGTTCTTAGCACTGAAAGATACTTGGAAAACAAAAGGTCAGACAATGAGAGGCCTCAAAGACAGTCCTTTGATTGCCTACACAAGGGAAGCGCTACACCAAAGAAACAGGAGGGGATCAAGCAAAAGCACAAGAGAGGACGAAAATACATACTATATTCGGCAAAATTTAATTCTGAGTCTACGAAGGTGTATTTTAATACCCTGAGACAAAAGAAAAACTGTTTTTCTTTAAATAAAAGGAATCCCCAGCCTGCATATAGCATCATGAGAAGAGGCATCATTTCAGTCTAAAAATTTGAAACAAAGTTGAATGCAACAGCATTTGTTCACAGCCTGTTTTAACATAAAATCTTTAAAAGTCACCAGAAACAGCTTTTTATTAGTTATACTAAACAATCTGTTCCCACTATGACTAGTTAAAAGAAGCAGCTGGTAAGACAACTGGATACATTTGTCAGTCCTTCTACAATGCAAATAATCTCTTCTCCAGAAACAAATACAAATGGAACTGTCACATTCTAGTCAGAAGTTCATACGTTAGAAAAACAGCTCAGGGTAACTTCAACAGCACTGCAGAGCCCCAGGCCTCCCCTCTGCCATTTCTCACTTCTTTCTTCTAAATTTGTCTTCTGAAAAGGTTTATAACAATGACTTTCAGGTTTGTGGAGCATGCCAGACTTAATGTCACACATTAAGAAAAATGTTGACACAACTTCCTTCCCAGTACTGCAGATAGGTACAAATAAAATAATCACATGCAGCATAGGATTTCTTAACATTAAAAAAAAGTGTTCTCTTCCCACACGAAGGCAGGCTTTGAGGTTGGAAGGAAGATTAAGGAGGTGCAACAGGACATGGGACATTATGTGGTCCCAGCCACAGAACTTTCAGAATATGCAACATCCATTTAAGAAGCTTAGTTACCATAATATGGAACTTCCAAATACTGCCTTCAGGAGATTTAAAGACCCCTTCCCGACTTTACCACCTGACAATCTGCAAGCTGCTGTCAAACAGACTAGTAACTCCACAAATACTCAAAAAAAATTTAACATGACTTTGAGGTATGTAGCAGTATTAAGAATTGACTGTTCATGCATAAGAAGTAGTCTGCCAGTACTGCACAGAATGGAAGTAATACACAATTTAGTTTAACCTTCAAATTAACCTTAAACATTCAAAATTGAAGTGCAGACACTCCTAGTTTGGAATACCAAGTCCCCATGTGTACAAATGCTCTATCTGTATGCACACCTGCACAAACTTGTGCATAATGCACAGACCAGCCTGGCATTAAAAATGCATTCAGGCTGCCAAGACAAGCATCCTTCAAGATATAGGATGCCAGAACAGCAGGGCTTGTTGATTTTATCTTCAGACTTTGATCCCTTCCTGCACATGCATACATGATAATGCAATCAGCAGACAAACACACACTCCCAGCCTTGACCAGTGTAGCATGCAGATCACATTCAGCTAATGGGCTACTCAGTGGCTTGCTTTCCTCTTCTTTCTTATTCTTGCAGTGCATTTCCACTTCATTTTATTCTGAAAATACATTTGCTTTTGGAAGCTTCCTTCATGCTCCACACTAAACGATGTCTGTGAAGTACTAATATAACCAGCTTTTCCACTACAGACCTTTGAAATTACTATAAAGCAAAACTTAATTCAAAACACATTCTGTTGACTTGAATTGCATCTGTCAGCACGCAATACTTTCACTCATCAGACAAAAGCTAACAAGATGCTTATACGGAGAAAGATAAAATGAATACCACCAGTAACAAAACATAGTTTCAGTGAGTGTCCAGGGCTATTCAGGACACTGAATACAAAAGGCAGGGACAAGAAACTCCTCAGGACAGGATTAGTCAGCTGAGCTTCTGCATGAGACCTCTTCCTCCTCTAGCACTTATTGCCAGGACTTTCTCTTCTTCCCCAACACTGCCTTCAAGTTCTGGCACACTCAACTTGTTCAATTTCAGCTTGCTTCAGCTATGCAGACATTCATTATCAAGGTCACTAAGAGCACCACAAAGTGCTCCACACTTGCCAATTCAACATCCTGTCCCTGCTCACCCCAGAGCAAAACAAGGAAAGCTTGACAACAGCCAAGCAAACCAGGGAGCATGTGTTAGCTGTTCTGTAGTACTGCAAACATGCATCAAATCAGACACTGCTGGCTAGAAAAGAAACAGTAACTGGTATTTCCCAAGTTCTAGCTGATCTGGAGTGAAAGTAAAAGAAACACAGTATTTCAGAAGACAACTTGGTCAAACTCAAAAGGATTTTTAAAAGAAAATATGTATTCCAAATAGAAGAGCCAAATTCTGTCATATATACCTGCTTCAAATTTGGTATTTTTCTGCTGAAAGGCTTTCGTGTACCAAGATTTTACATGTGAAAACACCACATATACCTTCTCATCCCCAATCCAAAAGCACTTGGCCTATATTGCTGAAAAGCTTTTGGCTGTAGTAGATAGCCATCATGAAGAATTTCAGCTGGAGCTGCTGCAGTCTAGCACATGTATGACTAACTCAACTTGGCATCTTCCCATTACGAATAGGGTCTAGAAAACTTCACAACAGAGCTACTATGTCCCATCTATACTATCCCCACGTAGACAGAAGAGATGAGAATACCTGAGAGGAACAAGAAGCTTCTGCAATAAAAAGCATCATGACTTTTTAGAGCCTTTTAAAAGCTTTTTATTACATGGCATTATATGCCTAAAATTATGATAACGTTAGGTCCACAAAATCCAGTACTAAAAGGTCTAGCCCTTGAATATCAAACAATTGCTATATCTGGCACAAAACATTTGTCAGGACATATTAAGAAGAATTATAATAGCAAACATTGAGAAACTAGCCATCAATTTTCTCAATGTGAGACTTTGTATGGAGTATGAGTTTACTGTACTTGCAATGACTAAGCATAACACTTTACAAATCAAGTATCACATTAAGTATCCTAAACAACTCTGCAGCTCAAAAAAGAAAAGTAAAGATAAAAGAGTTAAAATATAAACCATCTTTAGACTTCAAAACAATTCCAAAACACAAATCACCAGTGGGCTTTTTAAAGGCTGCACTCTTAGTTACACCAGTATGAACTTGTCCTTAAAGTTTAACATAAGCACTACTATTCTTAAGCAAGGAAAAAAACAATTTTTTTCCTCCTTATTTTGTCATAATTCAATTTTAAGTTCTCATACAATTTTACATGTCAACATCAGTTAAGTCAGAACATTTGAGAACTCTATCTGTATTATGCAATATTTACACTTCCCAATGTTTTGAAAATTTAAGAGATTTTACTGAAATAGATTTAAAAGATACTATATACACAGACTCTTTCTTCATATGTGTAATATTTTGCTTAATTTTCCATTATCTATTAAATTCAAAGCTTTTAAATGGCAACTCTTTTCCAAGGAAACATGACTACATGGTCACTGAAAGTTTTGACTAAGAGAAACATTATTTTTAGAGAGACACTGTAAACAAAACAGATTTTAAGGTAATTGAAAAAATAATATACAAGTGGATAATACTTATTTGGTAAATTATATTTTGCCTAAGTCACCTTATAGACCTTTATAGGGAGATAGACAGGCATTTTTAAGTGAGTAAAAGAAACAAACTGTACCTGAGATAGCTGCCAAAATAAGCAACAATGTTTGGATGTTTACAGTCTTTCATCATAATGATTTCCTGCTGCACAACAGCAAAATCTTCTCCTGAAAAGCAGAAGAATGAATATTTTAATTGACCTGGTTCATACTTACATCTCAACCAGACTTTCAGTATATGTTTATAAAATAAACATCCTGAGTAATTAAAACTAATTATCTGCCAGTTTCTCAAGATATATAAAGCAGCTGTGCTAGGCCAGATGAACCTCAGATCTGCTATCTAATACCTCTTATGATATTGGTCATAGCTCTTTCTAAATTCTTTATTTTACCCCAAGACCCTGCTGTGTCCATATGCCTTGCCAATAGCCCAGGTTCTTAAAAGCATGACAAAACTTTGCTATTTTTGGCCACATGTTCAACATCTATTAGATCATCTTCCTCAGCAGAAAACATTCAATAGTATAACTGCTGCTGCACCTTTTCAATAAACTTGGTAAGCACATATGTTATGCACAGTCTGTAAATGTATGCCCAGACAAAACATTGGCAGAGCCGTGGCATTAATCTGAGTCTTATCTCAGTTGTCCCTCCCTGTCTTTCTATAAAAGCTTCTTACCAGATGTGTAGGCTGAGAAAATCACGTATGAAATTGAAAACCCACTATGTTTCCCCAGAGACATTCTTGGTTTGGGGTTGTCGTACAGTGGTTTTGTAGGTAAGTTGAAGAGGGAAGGTGAGAAAGACATCAACATGTAAGAGAATGTTGGTAACGGGTATTCGACAGCCTTTTTAATTAATTTTTTTTAAGAAAAAAATACATGTCAAGTACTTTCTTGCAGTTCAGTATCTTACACATATTCATGTATATTTTATTTAACTGAAAACAAATTTCAAACCACAAGCTGGAAGTTAACATCACAACGGACTGTCTGCTATCCGTGGTGTATTGCAGATGGCTTGCTGCATCCTGCCTAGACCTTTAAACATGTGAACGCTGAAAAGTAAACAATAAATTATTTTCACATGAGGATGAGTGTCTCCGTGAAAGGACACGATTCCTCTAGGATTCCACCAGTGCTTTCACTGCATCCAAAAGCAGCCTAAGCCTTAGAGTAAGTGCCTAAACATTCCTAACCCTTAATCTTCACACTCTCCCCTGATCCGCAAAACTTGCAAAGAAAGCCAGCACCACACTTCTGGAATGTGGACGCTGCCTGGCTGAAGCTGAGTCAAGCCTCTACCGTAACTGGAAGTGACCACTACAGAGAGAAACAGAGCTTGGTGAGCAAACAGAGGGTAGCTAAAGCTCATTCTCTGTGCACCACTCAGGTACCCAAAGGCTACCAAAAATACTCAATTCAGCTGCAAGATGCCAGTTATCCTCATCAGTACAGGATGAGAGGTTTTCTCTTGACAGTTCCACAGGGAGACACAGTATGGCTGCTCATCTTAGCTGGACTGGTAACCCACATCATGCACAGCCATGTTCTCCAGCAATGGGAACTGATATAAAAAGCCAAAGCAGCAGAACTACACAAGATCACCTAAAACCACAACCTTCAGTGTGAATAAAAGAAGTGTGATGAACATACACTTTGGAACTATATAGTAACATACTGTCCTATCTTGATTCTTTTTTTAAATATGCATACATTAAATAAACACATTTTAAATCACTTCCAGAATTGTAAGAGAAAAAAAATGGAACTTCTTTCTCTTCTTGCCTGCATAGACCTCAAGGATCAAACCAGGTAGTAGTTAAACCCTTAACACTAAATCCTAAAAGGGAATATCAACAGTTCTGAGCTAAACAAAATGTCTGGACATTTTACTTCCTATATTACTGTACTCTTGTTCAACAAGTCTAGCCATATTAACAGAACAGCACTGCAGGCTGATAATTGATCTGTATGGCATATGTACTTTGTGAAATCACCACATAAGCACAGTTCAAGCATAAATCTAGCATACAATGAAGTCTTAATCAGAGCCTCCAAGAGAATTTCAGGAAATGTACTCAATTCCCAGAGACTAGTTCTCACGTATTATTTCATCCTTCCTTCCTTTTTATTTGTCCCTCTACCCTCTCTCCAGGTGAGTTCTTTTCTGCCTTGCTGGCTTCCTCATTGCTTTTGTTCTACACAGGGGTTTGTAACATGTGGGTTGAAATCAAGTACTTAAGAGCAAAAACTCATAACTTTCACTGAAATTTTACATCAGCTTTCCCTTAACTGTTCTCCCGTTACAGTTTTCCTCTCACATCTTGCTGTCATGCTTGTTATTTTTTAGAACAGTGTATTTCACCCTACACTAAAAGGCAACAGTTATCCCTTCTTTCAATAAGTGGACTCAACTGTTTTTGTACAATTGTATCTTAAGCATTAAAATACTTAGTTTCCATGGCCTATTTCAGTTAAGAAACACTTACCTGGTTCTAGTTTTATTACTTTAATGGCTGCTAGCTCACCCGTGTTGACATTTCGAGCCTACAAAAAAAAAACAAAACAAACAAACAACAACAAAAACCAAACCATATTTAGAGACCAGAACACAGCAATCAGCTCTACATTCTCAACTTGACATTCTCTGACACACTGAGCCAAAGAGCAACTGAGACACACAAGGCTCTAAAACAGTGAAGCCACTCATTGGGGTTTCTCTGTGTTAAGCAAAAACAACTTCAGGAGTCAATACATTAAAACACCTTGTATATTTACGTTTCATGCAAGGTTAGAATTCTTTTTTCCGAAATACACCATGCATTTATTTTTTTATTGGGCTTACAGCATATATTTTCATTAGATAAGCATCTTCATTGAATTCTGTTATATCCAAAACACTTATTTAAAATAATCCATGTCTGTGCTTAAATGACAGTGAACTAAACACCAAGAAATCTCTAGCTAGCATGCTCTTCTCCAGTACGCATTTGCAGGAAGCACTCTAACAACAAAACTTCTCAATCTGCATTAATTTTCTAACAAAGAAGGTTATCTCAAAAAAATCCCACTAGGCAGCTGATTTGTACCAAGATCTAAAGCTTTAAGTATGCTCCAGGAGCCTTGTGCTGACACACAACAGCCCTAAATTACGCAAGTCCTTGACCATGCCGTGCTTCCGTATTAAAACCCATCACAAACCGATCGCTGAGCCACGGACTGCAGAGCAGTTACAACCCACGCGGATCTCGCAGCTGACGAGCAGGGCCCAGGGAGCACCCCGCCGCACATGCGACTGCTCCCAAGACTCCCACCAGAGGGATGCAAGGCTTCCTGCTCATTTCACTACATGCCCCCTGGCCCTTACTCTCCACCAGCGACAGCATCCTACTAACTGAAAACAGAGGAGCCATTTGCCCAGGATACTTTCAGGATACTTCCGTGCCCCTGCACCCAGCTACGGGGAGAGGGCAGCAGAGCTGCTCCCCAGCACCAAAGCAGCAGCTCCTGAAGGATGCTCAGTTACAGCCTCTCTTCTCCCCACGGCAGTCTTGGCAGCCAGAACTGCACTGTGCTGGACCACCCCTGCACTCAATGCTGTGCCTGCTCTACTTCCTACACAGGGTGCAGAAGGTGAGACCAGCCCTGCTTTTGTTTCTTCTGTCATCCACTTCCAAATAAAAAAAAAGGCCAGAATTACAGAATTTAACTATAGAGACAATGGCTAATGGTCTCATTTAAGTCATATTAGTGGCTCAAGAGTACACACTTTTTATTGAGTGGCCATAAGACTCAGCAAATACTCTAATGTAACGATTTTTAACATTGCAGCTTGAGAGCTGGTTGTGAAACCACAAGTGGAGGGGAAAAAAAACCCTGTGACTATAAAAGAACAGCCAGCAACAAAGTCTGGAAATAAACGCAATGTGTATTCCTGTGTCCAGAAATGTACTCAGGTCATTCCCAGCACAGCTGATCTCAAACCTCCTCAGTGTGGCAATGGTCTTCTGCAATGCTGGGAGTACTGGCTTTTGCAAACAATTTGCAGGCAGATGGTTATGGATAGATCTTAAGATCAGTGGGAATCTTTATAAGAGTCAATCAGTAGTCCAAACTTGTCAGACTGGAAAAAAACAGCTACAAAAATGAATTTTCTCTGTCAACCTTCCTTGTAAGTCATTATTTGCCCACCTCACCAATGACAGACAAGTCTCATCACTGTATGATGGAACAAAGATATTAAGAACAGCCAAAATAGGAACGAAGGCAACACAGGAGAAAGTGGCACCACCAAAGCATGAGTTAGGATTTTTATTCATTTCTTCTTTTCCCAACACATTATTTTCATACTGAGAAACATACACAGAAGCAAGATGTTCATGAATCAAAAGTCAGCAGTTTTCAACTTCCGTGGTTAACAAGAAAAATTACCGAAGCTTTAAACAAAGACCTGAGCTCATCAGGGTGTCTTGTTAAAGCTTAAAGACCTGTTTGGGGCAACTTGTACTAGTAAGGTGAGACACAACTGTAGTGGATACAAGTGAGGAGATCCTCAAAAGTTATGCACCCTGCTTGCAGCTGGGATGTGCAAGCCAAGCTGGAAAAATTTCAGAGGCTTCTGGGACACTGCTGGTCTAGCAAAAGAATGTTTCGTAAGGTTTAGTTTCAAATTTATTTATACTTAACAATACTGTGCCCAGCTGTCAGGAATTTGCTTCTCTGGCTATGGCTCCATAGGTCACTATGGAGCACTGCAGAGTGCTATGGCAACTAAAACAATAAAGAAGGTAGGTAGGAGCTAGTGAGAACTTCAGAACAAATTTGATAAAAATGTATGAGGATACTAGTCACAAAGTGATTATGTGATTATGATGCCAGAAAACTACCAACAGTAGACAAATCTATAGATACATCTGGAGCAGGACATGCAAAATCCCAGCCAAAGGAATGGAGTCTGAGCAGCAGGCAGTCCTGCCAGACCTGCACTCTCCACACCTAGTGGGTGATTTGGCCCCCTCCCACTGCAAAGGGATTTTTTCTTCAATGTCATGTTTTCAAAAGAATTGTTCAAAATTGTGGACATGAAAGAACAAAGACTGTGTTGTTTCACCTTCAGGTTAGGCATTGCTTCCTTTCTTCAACACCAGCACTAGTGGGACTCTTTGGCCAGCAGGCCATCCTCTGGAACATCACCCGGGGCTCATGAAAAGCCAGAAAGGAGGAACAACATCTGATTTAACGCAGGTCACCAATGCCTTCAGGAACAGCAGGCTACCAACTGCTTAAGGGCATTAATTGTTACTTAAGAAAACACGACTTGAAGTCGACAAGCTGAATAAGTTATCACTTTGCATCCTATTCCATTTGGGTTATTAGGATTAAAGATGTTGCTACAAGTAAGAATACAAATTCCCTTTGTTAATCTGGGTATTCAAAAAAAAAGAAAACCAAACAAAATAAAACAACAAAAACCAACCCCCCAAAAAAGAGACCATCCTGACCATAGGGAAACAAAGGACCAAATTATACAGTCTCTCTCTCACTTCCCCCACCCTTCAAGAGACTAGGGAGAGTTAATGTAAGAAAAAAGTCTCAAGGTTTGAGATAAGAACAGGGAGAGATCCTTAAAGTTATTTATACGGGAAAAACAGACTTGACTTGGGAAAAAACTATTTGTTTATTATTAAAACCAAAGCAAGATAATGAGACAGAGAACAAGATAACTTCCCCCCACCCCTGCCTCTTCCTGAGCTTAATGTTATCTCTACCTCCTTCCCCACCCTGAGCGGCACAGGGGGGAAGAGGGAATGAGGGTTATGGTCAGCTCATCACACGTCATTTTATGCTGCTTCTTCCTCACCAGGGGAAGAACTCCTCACATATCTCCCCTGCTCCAGCGTGGGGTCCCTCCCACAGGCTACAGTCCTTCGTGAGACTGCTCTGGCACGGGTCATTTTTTATCACGAGATGCAGTCTCTCCAGAACAGCTGCCCCAGTGGGCCCTCCACAGGCCACAGCCTCCTTCAGTTATCTGCCTGCCCGACATGGGGTCCTCCACGGGCTGCAGGTGGATCTCTGCTCCTCCGTGGGCTGCAGGGGGACAACCTGCCTCACCCAGGGGCTGCACTACAGGCTGCAGGGGAATCTCTGCCAGGAGCCACGTTACTGCTCCCCCTCCTTCTTCACTGACTTTGGCACCTGCAGCCGTTCCTCTCACAAGAAATTCTTCACAACAGGCTGGCAGACACCTGTCAGGTTCTCTTTGCATCTCCTCTCCTCTCCACCTCTTGCAGCCGGGCCAGGCTGAGTGAGGCCCAGTCGGCCACCTGGCAGGAGGCCAGAGGGTGAGGCCTGCAAGGCCCACAAGGCTCATGCCTCCCCCTGCTTCAGCTTCTTCACATCTTTTTTTTTTCCCCCCTGTTTTTCCCCTTCTTAAATACATTATCGCAGAGATGTTATCAGGGAACATTCTGCTACCAATTGGCTTGTCCCTGGCCAGGAGTGGGTCCACCCTAGGTCCAGCTGAGTCCACCAGACACAGGGGAAACAACTTCTAGCAGCTTCTTACAGAAGCTGGCACCATAGGCCCCCCCTCACTAAATAAAACCAGGACAAATTTACAACATGTGTATAGCATTCATACAATGTCTGCTCTGGAAAACCATATATTCCTTATTCTATCAGCAGCTAAAAGAAAGATGATCTTCCAGAAATCTAGATTGTCATATTTGAGGAGGAGTTGAAAAAAAAAAAATTCGCCAACCACTAAGTCAAGCTGGAGAAGCACTACCTAATTAAACAGGAAATAATCACTAGCATCTCTGTGAAAACAGACTATTAGATCAAAATTCTATGTAAAAAAACTGCCATCCGCAAGAAATAAAATCTAGAAAAATACAAGTTTTGTTGTCATTCCATTACACAAAAATTCATTAGCCAAAATGCCTCACAACTGGAAAGGCTTTACGACTCTGTAAAAGAGAAGGAAAGAGCAATGGAGTAAGGCAGTACTCACAGGAGCTCTTTTGGGAAACACCAGCTGAGCAAGAGATGTGCATGCTGTGTGTCTGAAAAGAACAGGAGGAGGAAGGCTAGTATTTAGCACTATCCTTAATATAGGCCACAACAGCAGATTCATAAGAAGGAGAGGTCTGTGCAGCTGAATCAGTCTAGACAGATCTAGACAGCTGAACAAAATCTGTGCAGTTGAATCAGTCTAGACACAAAAGGTCCAAGGAGGTAAATCTCTCTCCAAGTTCATATTCGTCCCTCAAATAGAAGCTGGTAATAGAAAGTGTATAATGCTGCCACAAAAACTAGGCCAAAAAGCAAAGTCTAAGACACTAAAAACAGAGTACTTCTGGTTTTGCCTACTTCCTATGTGGATTGTTTAACAAAATGCAGACAAGTGATCTCTGAACAAGTTGCTACTTCACAAGATAACCAGTCCCAGGGCACAGAAAGGCTTCCTGACCCGGATCAGCTCCACTCTTCAAAAAAATGCACCCACGCAGCTTACCAACCCCCTTCATTCCAGCCCGACAGTCCTCACCTTCAGCCTCTCTCAAACCCACACAACTGCCCCAGGACCTGATTCAACTCTCCAAGCCAGCAGAAGCCTACCTGCCTCTCCTTTTTTTTTTTTGGTTGGTGTTTTTGCCAGGTCAAACTGCGTTGGCCCAGGCATCATGCTGAGCGCTAGAGCTAACACGAGGTAAGCGTCAAGACAGCCAGGAGCAGGGCAGGGAATTGCCCCTCACAGGTAACAGCGAGCTGTTACATCAGTTCAGCCCATCCTACAAAGTCACAACTGTCATTAACGGGAATTGAACTACTAAAAACTATGATAAAAATAATTAGGTTCCACATTCTGGGAATGACACAGCTACAACTTTAGAAAGAGCTGCTTTGACCAAGGTGATGTTAAACAAAAAGATCTGAAATGAAGGCAAACCAGAATCCCTACGCAAGGCATGGATTCTTGGTTAAGGAAACCACAGTCACAGAAACTAAGCCCTGTAGTACTTATTCAGTGCAGTAAAAAGCAGATGTCAAAACATCCACCTCTCTCTCTGCCTGCCTAAGAAGCTTCGAAAGACAATTAAAGCTGAAAAAGAGATCCTTCAAAACATAAACATTTATTCCCAGCAAAGTCAAAAGGAGCTTCAACAGCTGTAAGGTCAGTCAAGAAGAAAGGAAGACTAAAATGCCTATTCAAAAGCACACAACTAAAAGGCATAGGTTCAATACCTCAGAAGCAACAAAGCTGTAGAAGAATTGATGCCCTACTGGACCACCCCAGGAAAAAGGAGCAAGGGCACACACGCAGAGAGAAGAGATCTTAGTGTAGGACGCTGCACAACGGGCGACTCCTCAGGTTCATCTGTTCTGGATACGTTCTCCTCCAGCAAAACACAGGAGTGCTATCAGAAACCAAAGACTTCAACATGCAGTTGACAGCTGAAAGCAGTAACAGTCACCAGGGTACCCCAGAGACACCCACAAAAATCTGAGAGTTTCAGCAGGAAGCAGCTGAGTTGGTAGATACATGGCCACTTTTGGTGACTTCCCTCCCCAAAACCAATGCCCATACCAAAGGGCTGAGGAGCAGAAAATTGGGCTTTTTATTTTTAAAAAATGAGACCTCAAGCAAAGTGCCCCCTACAGAGTTTTGTGTCTTCATTTGTTAACTGGCTGAAGCCAGAAATGAGGAAAAGAACTGAAATAAGGCAGATAATGTATAAGAGAGAACTTTGCAGGAAAAATAATCTCACTGATTAGCACAACTCTGAATTTTAGTAAAGAAGAAAAAGGAGGGCCTTTCTTTTAATAAGATGCTGAAAATCTTTGGAAAGGTCCACTCACACTACATGACTGACGTGTGAGATGGCAAATGAAGTTCAACCTTTATTAAACCAAAGCAATGTTTTGTTTGTTTTTTTCCAAGATCTGCTGTTATATAAATTAATCATATGAACAAAAGAAATAGACCTACAATCACCTCAGGATATACTTCAAATCTATGTGCAGTTACCACCAAAACCAAAGGTATTAGAATGGGGGCAAATAGGAAAATTGTAGCATTATTAATAATATGGTCTCCACCAGAATACCACGTGCAGCACTTGTAACACAAACCCCAGAAGAACAACATAAACTACAGAGGGCCTGGGAACAGGGACAATTAGAATGGCAATTTCATACCAAGAGACAGAAAAGTCTTCCTGAATGGGAGATGAAGTAAATATAGAGTAAAGAAAATTAAGCAACCACCTTATTTAACTCAAGAAACAGTTCCCGAAATTGAGTAGGACAGGACAGTGTCTCTTTTTCACAACCAAAAAATCATAACTCCTCTTTTGCAGTTTGCTGACCACCCTACACAATTAAATTCTCTGCAGCAGTGAAATACAGAAACACAAAAGACAGACATCACTTGTATGACAGCAGAACTAGTTTTCGTGCTGTCTAGTGTGTGTCACTTTGCATGAGAAAATTTGACAGAAACAGAAGGGGAGATTCAAGAAGTTTTCCTCACACATAACTGAAATCAGAAAAGTAATTTTGCAATCAGTCTCTCAACTAGGCTAAATTATTTGACAAGTAAGTTTACACAGAAAACAAAACCATGCAAATGAAAGTGTGATATGCACCACTCAAGAATACTCAACTCCAAAAAAAACACTACTAGCACATTGTCTGTGTTTTGTTACAGGTACAACTAACTGCCTGACGAAGTAGTAACTCCATTTCACTACTAATTTTAGCAGTCTTGAGAAGAGAGACATCTCTGGACAAAGGAACACATTTTAAGCCCTCTGTTTACTTAAACTTCTAATGAGAACTCTGTAATATTAACATTTAACCTATCTATCGTGGCACCATAGCTTCGCTGAAAAAAAATTTCAAAACCCAGACATCATCTCTCTTTCAGACCCTCACTGAAAGCAGTGTCATGTCCAGTGTGCATGTCCCCAGGATACATTAAGAACTAAGCAACCCAGATGAAGCTTCATCGCCTGCAACAAACTTGCACTGGTGCCAGTCAGAAGAAACCCATTACCGTTGACTCTGCATATCTGGGAGAGAGCCAAGGGCATGAACAAATGACCCGCTACCTTTCTTGTGATGCATTCGTTATTGTCTTCTCTTTCTCTTTGAAAGCTGAACTTGATAGCAGATAATGATAAAAATATTAGCTTAAGCCAAAAACCTGTATTTGTGGTGCACTACCATGCTTCCAGGTACCAGCTAAACAGCAGAACTCGTGGCAGCTGGATCATACCAGTCTGACCCATATTCTCACTCTCTTTGAGTCTCTGTAGTTCAGCCTGCACCACAAGCTCTTACTTCAAATTCAAAAATCTTCAGAGTACAGACTCTGCCTCTTTTTTTAAAAAAATATAATTTATTCTTTTAAACAAATGAAATATGTAACCCATGCCCTGTTGTAGCTCTGTTCAAGTGAAACAGAGCAAGGAAGTAGATGCCAGCCTGCTCTGCTTTCAGCTCCTCAGCAATCTGCCAGGAAAGCAGGTTATAGAAAGGTCAGCATTTAGCAAGAATGTCAACATAATAAGATTGTCATCTTATTAAGGCAATGATCCCTACTAACTAACAGCAGAATAATCTCCCTGCATGGCTCTCCCTGCTAAGGGGAAGAAACCACAATTTACAAAGACTTTGAAGCTGCCTGAATACATCCAGTGCTTGGATCCACTGCTGAAATCCCGCCACTGATGCGCCCCATCCTCACATGGCTAATCTCAACTTCACACAGTTGTTTCATCAACCATAAAGTTCACCTACAGACAACAGGATGAAGCAAATGAAAAAGGCTTTATGAAACCACTCAGAAATTGAAGATAAAGCTCTAGTAAGCTCACATGTGGATGACGCACAGGACTATACTACTTCCTCTTTGTCACATTAAAAGTAACCAGTTTTTATTATTTTTAGGCTACTTTCATGCTCCACTTTGAAGGCGCCTTTGGCAAGTCCTTGCCTCAAAACTGAACAGGCAATAACCCAACCAAGAGAGAAGCATGTCTCATTCTCCCTACACTACACACAACCTAATCAGAAAGCACTGACCTCTCTCTCTCATCTAGAAGTAGTAGATAATTATAATACCAGCCTACTGTGTCCTGGTCCTGACAGATCACCTTCTATCTCAGCTGTCACAGGTAGATTGTAAACATAAACAAATTCACTCTGAGAGAGGAGAAAATTTCTATGCCTCAAATAAAAAAGAAGTCACAAGAAGTGCCAAACACCGACCACTCATAGAGCATCAAACTGAAAGCTACTGCAATGTGAATACGATAATCATCAAGAAAATCTTGATAAATCCAATGAAACTTAACAGGTTTCAGATACACAGTGGTGTTGCAAATGTAAAAATATTCACTCTGTAAACACGGATGTTTTGGCTAATTCACATCCACCAGTCATGTACAGAGCACTCAAAAAAGCCTGATTGATAAGATATCCCACATGAATATGCCAGTTAAAAACTGCAACAGAAATAGAGCTGAGCACATCAAGATAACAGTTTGCAGAAAACCAAAAAAAAGAGAAAGCATAACACAAGTAGGTTTGGATAATTAAAACATTGGCCTAGTACAGAAATACTCAAAGAAACTTGCAAGCTGGGAAAAACAACACAAAACCCCCTTTCAATTAAACAATTAATAAAGCAGGGAGTTAGCACATTAAAAGTACAGTAATAAGAGGATTTAGGTTCTGAAACTTTCATAGCATTTATGTGAATTGAGATTAAACCAAAACTGCCCCAATCCAGAGGAGACTTAATTCTAGGTGCATTCACTTAGAGTCAAAGGCAACATCAGCACCAGTTTTGTGCACCTCAAATTGTGGAATGGCTCTGTTCCCCTACAGTCCTGCCTAACAATACAAGTTTTCTTAAATACACTCACTCTGTGATGACAAAAACAGATCAGAAGACACCTGGAAAGCATGTGGTTAAAGTGATGCTTCCAACAGGCTGCACATGACAAACTTCAATTTTCTCTCCTGCTTCACCAGGCCAGAGTTCAACTGGATACACAAATAACAACATAGGCTGCAGAGTGGAGAAAAATGTGAAAGTATGCTATAAAGCCCAAAAAGCCAAACTTCTGTTCAGCTGCTGTTGCTTTAGCTTTGTTTTTCCTATGTTTCTGAAGTTAGGACAGAATCATGAAAGACAATGATCCTAAGGACACCTTTCCTGACTCCCCAGTTTGCCCTCCAACTGGTCAGCCTCATGTTTTACAGAGATAAAAGCACAACAATTGGTGTTTCCACCCAAGACAGCGATGGGGGCAACAGCCGGGATGAACAGCCGCGCTCGCCTTCAGGCACACGGTTTAAAGTGACATTTGGGCCGGAAACGAGCGACCAAGCGTGTTTTTTTCCCGCACTCCTTCAACCCTCGGCTCGGTCTGAAGGGGACCCGGTCCCCTGGCTCCGCCCGTGAAAGGGACGGCCGAGCCGGCACCCAGCAGCAGCAGGAACCGGCTCCAGGGCGGTCCGGCGGCTCCCGGAAGCCAGGAGAGCGCCGTGGTCCCGCACGGGCCCGGCCAAGCCTGAGATGCGGCCAGGCCGGCTGCACGGAAACGCGGGGGGCGGGAGTGGGGCTGGTGCGATG
>WHYT01015555.1:87090-113658 GCA_009806455.1 Tetrax tetrax | reverse complement strand
CCTCACAGGATACAGTGTGCACCCTCTCTCCTCTTACACCAGCACTGCTTCTGCTCCAATCTTGGATTTCCAGGACGGAGGAGGCATGTGGGTGCTTGCCTCCATCCCAAGCCATGCCCTCCACCCTCTCTGCGCAGGGAACAAGTGCCAGATGGCTGTGGGAACCTTTCTCCCCAGAGCCTCATCCAACCTGGCCTTGAATATTTCCAGGGATGGGCCATCCACCACCTCTCTGGGCTACCTCTTCCGGTGTTCCACGACACTCAGCATAAAAAAAATTTTCCTTATATCGAGTCTGAATCTACCTCCCTCTATTTTAAAACTATTACCCTTCTTCCTTTCACAACAGACCCTGCTGAAGAGTTTCTCCCCATCTTTCCTACAAGCCCCCTTTAGGTACTGGAAGACCACTATAAGGTCTCCCCGGAGACTCCTCTTCTCCAGGCTGAACAGCCCCAACTCTCAGCCTGTCCTTGTAGGAAAGGTGCTCCAGCCCTCTCATCATCTTTGTGGCCATCCTCTGGACCTTCTCCAACAGGTCCATGTCTTTGCTGTGCTGAGGGCTCCAGAACTGAATGCAGCAGGTGGGATGCCATCCAGAGGGACCTTGACAGGCTGGAGAGGTGGGCCTGGGCAAACCTCATGAAGTTCAAGGCCAAGTGCAAGGTCCTGCACGTGGGTTGTGGCAACCCCAGGCACAAATACAGGTTGGGCAGAGAATGGATCGAGGAGAGGGACTTGGGAGTGCTGGTGGACAAGAAGCTCGACATGAGCCAGCAATGCGGCCCAGAAGGCCAACCGCATCCTGGGCTGCATCAAGAGGAGCGTGGCCAGCAGGTCGAGGGAGGGGATTTTCCCCCTCTACTCTGCCCTGGTGAGGCCCCACCTGGAGTAATGTGTCCAGTTCTGGAGCCCCCAACATAAGAAGGACATGGACCAGTCGGAGTGAGTCCAGGGGAGGGCCACGAAGATGACTGGAGGGCTGGAGCACCTCTGCTATGCGGACAGGCTGAGAGAGTTGGGGCCGTTCAGCCTGGAGAAGAGGAGGCTCCGGGGAGACCTGATAGCGGTCTTCTAGTACTTCAAGGGGGCCTACAGGAAAGATGGGGAGAGGCTGTTCAGTAGGGCCTGTTGTGATAGGACAAGGGGTAGTGGTTTTAAAGTAGAGGATTTAGATCAGATTTTAGGAAAAAAATTTTTTACAATGAGGGTGGTGGAACACTGGAAGAGGTTGCCCAGAGAAATGGTGGATGCCCCATCCCTGGAAACGTTCAAGGCCAGGCTGGATGAGGCTCTGAGCAACCTGATCTAGTCGGGGAGGTCCCTGCTCCTTGCAGGGGGGTTGGACTAGATGGCCTTTGAAGGTCCCTTCCAACCCTAACCTTTCGGTGATTCTATAAGGACAGGGAGAAATCCTTAAAGTTACCATTATGGGCAAAACAGACTCAACTTGGGGAAAACTATTCATTTATTACTAAAATCAAAGCAGGATAATGAGACAGAGAACAAGATAACCTCCTCCTACCCCTCCCTCTTCCCAGGATTAACATTATGTCTACTACCTTCCTCCTCCCCAAGCAGCACAGGGGGGAAGAGAGAATGGGGGTTATGGTCAGTTCATCACAAGTCACTTTACACTGCTGCTTCCTCGTCAGGGGAAGAACTCCTCACATTCCTCCTCTGATCCATCGTGGGGTCCCACACATGGGCTGCAGTCCTTCTTCAAACTGTTCCGGCGTGGGTCATCTCTTCCACAAGGTGCAGTCCCTCCAGAACGGCTGTCCCAACGGGCCCTCCATGGGTCACAGCCTCCTTCGGGCACCCACCTGCCCCTGTGTGGGCTACAGGTGGATCTCTCCTCCTCCATGGACCTCCATGAGCTGCAGGGGGACAGCCTGCTCCACCATGGTCATAACCACAGGCTGCAGGGGAATCTTGGCCAGGAGCAGCATTACTCCTTCCCTTCCTTCTTCACTGACCTTGGCGTCAGCAGCTGTTCCTCTCACAAGAAAAATTCTTCACAACAGGCTGGCAGACACCTCTCAGATTCTCTTCACATCTCCTCTCCACTTCTTGCAGCTGGGCTGGGCAGAATCAGGCTCAGTTGGCCAGCCGGTGGGAGGCCAGAGGGTGAGGGCTACAAGGCCTGCGCCTCCCCCTCTCTGCCCCTGCTCAGCATCTTTACATCTTCTTCCTTTTTTTTTTCCCCCCGTTTTTTCTTTCTTAAATACGTTATCACAGAGGCCTTATTAGGGAACATTCTGCTACCAATTGGCTCGGCCCTGGCCAGCAGTGCGTCCACCCTAGGCCTGTCCGAGTCCACCAGACAAAGGGGAAACTACTTCTAGAAGCTTCTTACAGAAGCTGCGACCTTAGCCCCGCCCCCCACTAAAGAAAACCAGAACACCTCCCTTTAATCTTGACCCATAAGCTCTCTGTCAGCTCCTCATCCATCCCCAGGCAGACCTCCACATACTATAGCTGGTTGCTGACATAGAGGGTGACACCCCTTCCTCATCTCCCCTGCCTGTGCTTCCTAAAGAGCCTATATCCCTCCATTCCAACTTCTCAGTCACAGGAGCCATCCCACCAAGTCTCCATGATGCCAACAAGGTCACAGCCCTGCAGGCATGCACACATCCCTAACTCTTCCTGTTTGTTCCCCATGCTCCATGTGTTGGCCCTCCATGGGCCCGCTGTGAGGGATGGTGTGGCCTGGGGCCAGCCTGTCCCTTTGGCTTACGGGACTGGAGCCACTGCAAGAAGGGTGTCCTTACAGGGACCACAGAACACCTGCTTGAGCCTGGTGGGATCAGACATGGAGGCAGGCAGGTGTTTTCTGGAATGCTGAAGGCTGGTTTGGTCACAGGAAGAGCTGTGGTTTATGTCAGTCCCAAGGCAGGTTGGTTGTGGTCGTAAGCTGTGCCCCGGAAAAAGTGTTTGAAGGAAAGTTTAAATTCAGCGGGCCCAGTTGGTTCCAGCTGTAGGAGGCTCATGTACACCATTCCCATACTGGTACACTTCTCTTGCAGTCACTTCTGATGTCCAGGGAGAAGAGCTAAGCCTCAAATTTTTAGGGATGACACTTAAGAGTGTAAAAAAGCAGTAGTGCAGCCTGGTCATTTTCCCCCTCTCCTCAAACATGAGGCTTTTACAGAAAAAAAAAAAAAGAAAATAAATCTTTCCAGCATGATGTTGGACGCCTGGGTTGCTCTCTGTTCAGCTGAGCAAGCCCAAGCAGCGCCCAACAGCCTGGCTCAAGGAGGGGCACCCTCTGTACTGCATCTCTAGTTCACCTGTAAGAAGCTGCACAGCCAAGACTGCCTTTTAAAGCAGCCACCTCCACAGTGTCATGCCAAGGAGCAAGGTGCCAGTGACAGCTCACGCTGGCATTTGCTCTGCAAAGAATACAGAAGGCAAAAATGTCTTTTTTTTTTAGGGCAATAGTGCCCCAGGGCAGTAATGGCTGCAAGGGTGAGGTAGGGCACATTTCTGTGGTGTTTGCCAGATGGTGGCCCTTTGGGGATACCAACTTGTAGTGCAGTGTGGCAAGTGGAATCCAGACAGACCTCTGCATCAATTTTTCCTTTTTTTTTTTTCCCCTCTTGCAAAAAAAAATAAAGCCTGCATGAGGTTCAGCCTGTCTCCCCTCTCCTTCCCTTTCCCCTGCAAGTTCCGTGGCTCAGCCAGCACTGCCACCGGTCAGCATAGGCTGCTTGGGAGAACTGCTTACCCACAGCCAGTTTCCAGCAGGATTTCCCACAATTTTGCATTAGTCAGAGCATTGTTTCTTCTGCTGCAGTGTAGGCCTTTTCTGGGAAGATTTTGTCCTTGCCAGGAGAGGCATGAGTATAGCACGAGAGGAAAAAACACTGACTGCCTTTCCTCAGCAGCTGTGGGAAGGCGGGGTAATTCCCAGCGCTAGGAGGAAAGAGCAGTGCTGTTTTTGGTTACCTAGTACGGGAACACCTCTCTGGCGGGCTTTGCTCAGAGATGCACTGCTATCAAGTACCACTGTTCCCAGCCAGTATGCTTGTGCAATGTCCCCTTCAACCTCACAAAGATGATCCACCAGGAGGAATGGCATCTGCTCCCTAAGTGTTCAGTACGGCCCACCCCTCCCTGGTGAGGCTTGCAGCTCACGCTCTCCCTTTCACGTGAAAAATGCAACGAGACACAAGTTTGCAGAGGAGTGGGCTGAGGAGGCAGGATCCCACTAGGGCCCAGCCAACAACAATTTCAATTTTCATTTTCACTTGCAGGCCACTATGGTTGGTCCAGGAAAGTATGAACACCCTACACAAGGGTTTTTAAGCCTGTTGAATGTAACCTGCTCTTAGCCACCTTTCACAGGCAGATCACCTCTCCTCTTGCCTCTCCAGGGGTCTGCAGACATCAGCTTGAAAACCTGCACTCTGGTGTCACTGGAAAAATTCCAGCAGAAGACATGCCAGAAGCTGATGACACAGAAGCCACATGCTGAACAGTTATGGCAGAACCTGTCTGTGTGGAAACTCCCTGGCACTTAGAAACCAGAGCATTGCTGTCCATCCGAGTTACTTTAAATTTAAACTCTTGAAGGAAATAGAGAACAAAGACTGTATCACAGTGTGTCTGCATAAAACCATGCTGCACCCACATCCCAAAGGTCCTATGTCTGAAGCTGTATGATTATATGGTTCACGTAATAGAGAGAAGTTTATTGCACAACTACAAACCCACTAGTTTGTAGCAGCCTTACTACAGGATCACTTTCTTCTTACAGGTACTCACTCGTAGGTGAGTACCTACCTCTGGGATTACTCCTACTGTGGGTCTGCCTGGCACGGGCCAGCTCCACTCCTGGCTATTTCTAGGTGTACCTCCACTTCCTCCTGCACTGGAAGGCTTGTCTATGGTAATGCTTTTTATTTCTTGTGTTTGGTGGAAACAGACTTGAGAAGGATCACCACCAGATTCCTGGGCATGGCTGCAGGTGGCGTTCTCTGCGGGTGCATCGTGGCAGCAGTCAGATACTTTTGGGAGCAAAGCCTCACTCAGCATGTTGCAGGTCTGCTGATCCTGATGATGGGACAGGTAATACATAGTTCTAGCATGCTAATTACTGATGAAAGCTTCACCAGGTTTCCCTTGGGTAGGCAGTGTGCGCTGCCCTTAAGTGGGGCATGCCTTTCCTTCTGATCTCTAGTTACTGTGCCTTGCATGAAGCCAGCTGCTTACTCATAGAATAACCAATAATTAGAAAAAAAAAAAACAAACCAACTGTCAAAAATGCTCTAGGCCTCATGTAGCAGCAAAAAGACCAGGAGCCTAAAACAACTGCTCCCTCCTCATTACACAGGAAGCGATCTCTCTCTTTTCTCCAGAACGGAATGGTCCCTTGGTGCAATCTGCAGTCCTTGATGGTGAACTAAATATTTCTTTTAACACTGATTTTTTTTTTAAAAAAAAATCTTAGTAATAAAATTAGAGGTTGCTTAGGGTGGGAGGAAAGGTAAAATCTGCAAACATGAAGCCAGCATGAGTTTGAACCATCTAAACTCAGTAGGCTAAGAACAACATCTTCTCTTGAGCCAGAGGAAATATTTTGATTTGAGCGGCTATAAAGCACACTACAGCTGTATTTTTTTAATACATTTGGAAAGCATAGGCTTGAGGAAAGCCTCATTGTGCATGGCCAATTTAGCTGCTTAATGAAAAACGCTTAAGGAAGAATGACCCAACAGAAACCCTAGACAGGGAAAAGGGTGTCAGCAGAGAGACAGGGAGTGATTTAGCCTGAACAGTTCCTCTGCAGAGGTATGCGGAGGGCCACCCATGGAGGTAGATTACCTGCTCAATAAGATCCAGATCAGATTACATGCAGCACATGCAAAACAATTTTCCCTGGCTGCTCTGATGCGTGCAGCACTGTTACAGCCCACGGCCATAGCAGGTTTGTGATTCCCTCGGACTAAATGAAGGTGAAACAACACCAAATGACTGATTTAGGATTTTATTTAACATTTGGAGGAACGACTTAACTTTAAAAACTTGGAAAGCATAAAGGGAGTTGATAGCTGGGGCTCTTATTGGAATACGTCAAAGAAGGAAAAGGAAAATGAAAAAGAGAAAAATAGGGAAAGAGATATCACCATCTTTGGATCCAGCAACGACAATGACGGGCAGGCACGCAGATTCTGCTGCTGGGAGACCATCATGGTCTTCCAGTGAGGGCCTCACCACGCAGCTCCCTGAGGCAGGGTCTTTTATAGCCCAATCCCCGCCTCCAGTTCTGCTCCTTGAAGACTTGTATGGTCTGGTTCCAGGGAGTTCTGAGTCCTCGGCGCAGGGGTGAAGTGGGGTGCTTAAATCTGAGGGTTGGTCAGAAGCCCCTTCCTCAGATGACCTCTGTGTAACCCCGGCCATATTTGGCAAGTCGTTAACAGGGGCCTGGGGAGCTGCACATCCCCATGCGGCCACCACCTCCTGTGTCACCAGACTCCTACTGCCCTGTCATAGTTCAGCCCCGATCGGGACCAGACTACGCAGTCTCTCTCTCACTCCCCCCACCCTCCGAGAGAATAAGGGGGAGATGATATAAGAAAAATGGCTCGAGGTTTGAGATAAGGATAGGGAGAAAATCCTTAAAGTTATTGTTACGGGTAAAATAGGCTCGATTTGGGGAAAACTATTCATTTATTACTAAAAACAGCAGAAGAATGAGACAGAGAACAAGATAACCTCCCCCCACCCATCCCTCTTCCCAAGCTTAACACTATCTCTACTACCTACCCCTGGCCCGAGCGGCACAGGAGAGAAGAGGGAACGGGGGTTGCGGTCAGTTCATCACGCATTGTTTTACGCCGCTACTTCATCATCGGGGGAAGAACTTGCATTCCTCCCCTGCTCCATTATGGGGTCACACCCATCTGCCACAGTCCTTCGTGAAACTGCTCTGGCGTGGGTCAGCTCTTCCACGGAGCACAGTCTCTCCAGAACGGCTGTCCCAGCGGGCCCTCCACGGGCCACAGCCTCCTTCAGGCATCCACCTGCCCCAGAGTGGGGTCCTCCACGGGCTGCAGGTGGATCTCTGCTCCTCCGCGGACCTCCATGGGCTGCAGGGGGACAACCTGCTCCACCATGGTCGTCACCACAGGCTGGAGGGGAATCTTGGCTAGAAGCTGCATTAGTCCTCCCCCTCCTTCTTCACTGACCTTGGCGTCTGCAGCTGTTCCTCTCACAAGAAAAGTTCTTCACAACGGGCTGGCAGAAGCCTCTCAGAATCTCTTCACATCATCCATCTCATCTCCTCTCCACTTCTTGCAGCCAGGCCGGGCTGAGTTGGGCCCAGTCGGCCGCCTGGCGAGAGGCCAGAGGGTGAGGCCTGCAAGGCCTGGAGGCCTGCGGCTCCCACTCCGCGCCTCTGCCCCCGCTCAGCTTCTTCACATCTTCTCTTTTTTTTTTTTCTGTTTTTCCCCTTCTTAAATATGTTATCACAGAGGCGTTATCACAGAACATTCTGCTACCAATCAGCTTGGCCTTGGCCAGCAGTCGGTCCATCCTATGCCCAGGCGACTTCTAGCAGTTTCCTACAGAAGCTGCCACCTTAGGCCCCCCCTTCACTAAACAAAACCACAACACGCCCCTATGCAGACTTCACCCTGCCCCATAACAATGTTTGAGACATCAGCACATATTAACTCCTTCAGTCCCTAACAGGGAGGCCTCCACCAGGAGTTCTCAACAACAGTAAGTTTTAGTCTCTTGAAATACAATTAACCTTAAAATTAAAGTCTCTTACCCTACCCAGCCAAAGCACCTTGTCAGAATGAATTAAAAAAAAAAAACCAAACCCAGACACACTACTAATTGTACCTCTGTACTAATCACAGCAGAGGAACACAATGTATGAGTCCAATCCTGCTTCCCAAGTTGCAAATGCTTGTCTAAAATAGCATCGGAAAGCAATCTGCAGTCATTCTCTATAAAAATACTTCCACGTCAGCTCAGCAGCCATGGGAAACCCTTGAATTAGCCTATTCCTCCCAACATACACCTTTTGCATAGACTAAAATAACTGCTAAGACCTCTCTCTTTCCAGGATATTTTTTCCAGAACTGTTGGGGATTAAAATAAGTTTACTTATAGAATGTTAGGATAAATTGTACGATTGCTTAGAAATAAGCTGAATTAGCATCAAGCGCGTATTTGCTTAGTTAGGTTGAATTGTAGCTTGCTTATAGCTTAGCATGAGTAGGCCTTGTTTAAGACTTTGCATATGTGAACTTTAAATGAACTCTGTTTGTTAACAGGGATGGCTAAGCAGAGGAAGTAATAAAGGAGTATGTAAGAAACAACCACTCACCATGAATAATTTGCAGAGGACAAAGTCACCAGAGCAAAGTATTTTGTATTTGCGAGTCAGCTGAGTCGGGTGCGTCTTAGAGCAGAGGCACACCTCTTAGTTCAGAGTTACAGTATTTATACCCTTCCTTCCCCTGATCACCCAATTTGTCTGTCTCCTTTTTTTCTTCTTTTCCTTTTTTTGTTGGAGCTCACAATCTACATGACGGAGCACCTTTCCTATGAGGACAGGCTGAGAGAGTTGATGCTGTTCAGCCTGGAGAAGAGGAGGCTCCGGGGAGACCTGATAGCGGTCTTCCAGTACCTCAAGGGGGCCTACAAGAAAGATGGGGAGAGGCTGTTCAGTAGGGCCTGTTGTGATAGGATGAAGGGTAATGGTTTTAAAGTAGAGGGAGGTAGATTTAGACTGGATATTAGGAAAAAATTTCTACAATGGTGATGATGGAGCACTGGAACAGGTTGCCCAGAGAGGTGGTGGATGCCTCATCCCTGGAAAGGTTCAAGGCCAGGTTGGATGAGGCTCTGAGCAACCTGATCTGGTTGGAGATGTCCCTGCTCCTTGCAAGAGGGTTGGACTAGATGATCTTTGAAGGTCCCTTCCAACCCTAACCATTATGTGATTCTATGACTGCATCCTTGTTCCGGACACCAGCCCTCCCCCTACCCTTCCCCATTTTCTATATGACCCAAGGTAAGGTCTGGTTCTCAAGATAAGGTTCCAAAATGGCTTAAGCAAAACCTTACGGCCTTTTCTCACAAGTATGAGACATCCTACTCTATAAGATAAGGGGAACTAAACTTATAAATCAAGGGAAAAAAAGACCTTCAAATCAGGCAGCAGATAACAAACAAGACCTTGGTCACTCTTACTGAGAGGCCTAGGGGCTGGTCCAAGCCAGAAAATAAGGAAACTAATGACCAAGTGCACACTTTGAAGATAAGGAGATGGCTGTCCTAGAGACAGGGAGGGGACGACATGTAGAAGCAGAAGCTCCCAGCCTCTGAAACCCTATTGGACCAAGTGTCAAGTGAACAGCACATGAAGAGGAGTGAGAATACCCCAGCCCTGAAACACCATTTAAATAACTGTCGCCTGGACAGCACATGAAGAGCGCATGGCAGGTGGGAACTTAGATTGTGAAGGGTATAATTACCCAGGAATTTCTCTGTTCTGGGCTCCTCACAGGAAGGGCCCAGCTTGAGCTGAATAAACCAATTCTGCAGCAGAACCTAGGGTCCAAACTCTTCTTTACAGCTGGGGCTAAGTCTGAATCCATCTGCACCTAGGCTCATTCCAGGGAAGGAGTTTAGAAAGCAAAGGAGTCCAGCCTCAATCCCGCAACTTGGCGCAAGGGTCTTCCAGGACTCTCTTTGAACACTTCACAGGTAAGTCACTTTTAATTGTCCATCCACTTGGCAAGTTTTTCCATCTTCCACACTGTGCCCTTGGAGTAACATTATCAAGTGAGTAACAGCATTATTTTTGATAGAAATAAGTCTCTTCACCCTAAAAACCTGAAGCATACCAGCTATACATATGCAAATGCAGCAAAGAATTAACACAGAAAATAGTTTATTTTCCACGCCAATCTCAATAGTAACATTTCAAACTCATCAGAAGTGAGCTTTAAAGTAATACCGCAAGACACATGGTAAAGCATACATCCAGCCCTCAAAAAGAGCTGGAGACTTCTTCAGACCAGATGTGCTGCCTAAAAAAAACACTGCTGAAGGTGAAAACCCCTTTACATTTAGTATTATCACATTTGTTTCCACGGTTCTGCAAATGAAGTCTCTCTCTCCCAGAGAAATTCCTTCCAATACTGAGAGGCTTTGCCTAAACAAAGATTTGAGGACTCTGTCTCACGACAATATTTAACAGTAAAAATAGCTGAAGCACTAGTAGGCACCTTCCTCCTCTCCTAAAAAACCACGAGAGAAAAGCAGCACCTTAGGACATCCAAAGAGAGTGAGGTAAGCTAACAAATGGTACAGGGTTCAGATCAGCAGGGTTCCGCTGGATCACTGTGAAGCTGCTTTTCAAGTGTATCAGGACTCAAGTTCACTCAGGCACAGTGCAAGAAAGCTGCTGATTCCCAGCAGAAGAGGTCTTCTTGTACTTGTAGATGAAAGCGTCCGTCTTCCCAAGACTAACTTCATAGATGCCATCTGGCACCAGAGACCCAAAACGGGTCTGCCTGAGGCTGAGAAAGGATTCTTCAACACCATTCACCAAGGAGGAAGAATTCCCATCGACATTCAGGGCTTTTGCAGTGGCGGTTTCACTTGTGCCATCAGAAATCGCATGAGGAGACTCATCTTCAGTGCACTTGGTAATGCCATCCAGGTGCTTACGGAGACCTTGGCTCAGCAGCAATACAAGAGTGCCTCCAACACAAAGTACTCTGGCAATTGCAGGAAAAAGAAAGGTTAGGTGTTCAGCCTGCCTGGCACTCATTTGTCTGTGCAGAACCCCATGTCGCTGACACTTTAGATGCCAGCTGCATTTGATAAAACACCTAAGCACGTTAAGGGTCATGGCTCAACTCCGTAAGCTACATCTCCAAATGGAATTTAAATTCCTTACCTTCAAAACTCTCCCTAAATGGGAGAACTGGGCCCTAGCCTGACTCCCAAACATTTCCAGCCTCAGGAGTTCTTTCCATTGGGTTAGCAGGGAAGATGGACCCAGCCTTTTCACTCTTGGCATTCTTCCAAGGATCAAGGGCAGTATCACCTTCAAACCCCATTTTTGGGTCTCATGAGCCTCCCACCAGTCCGCAAAGAACAGCTTCCCAGGGCAGTAAGAGCTTCTCAGGTTGGTAAGGCAATTCTGAAGCTACCCTTCCCCTTTGGAAACTTCAAGTCTGTCCTTTCTGTGTTCCACTGATCCTTAATAGCTTTCAAAATCCCAAAACACAGGAAAACTAACCATTATTTGTAATCCATTTTCCTTTGTACATCAGCACACATTACACTTGGCTTTGAAAGAAGGGGGGAAAAAAAAAAAAAAGACTCTCCTGGCTCTGTTCACAGCAAGTGGATCGAACAGTCCTACTGGTGGGGCTCTCGTGGTAATGGTCCCTTCCTCACCTCCACCTTCCCAAGCAAATATTTTGCTTAGGATGGCCCAACAGAGCAAAGAAAAGAAATAAAGGGGCAGATGGATTGAACTGCCTGTTAGAAGCAGTCTTCTATCAGCTTGGCATAAGCCTGCCATAAAATAACAGGGCGAAAGCTGAAAGGAGGCATCTAAAAGCAGACCAGGTGCCTAGCTGGATATTCCAGTATACACTAACAGAAAGGAAAATGGGTACCACCATTTTCTGGTGTGAGATCCTTCCTACCAAGGCAGGCAGGTAAAAGCTGTGTTGTGAACCTAAAAGTAATGCCTATGATTTTATACAAGCAGACCTTGACCAAGAAAGGATGACTGCTTCATTTGCCTGATGTCGTAGTTCAGTCCTGATTGGGACCAGACTACGCAGTCTCTCTCTCACTCCCCCCACCGTCCGACAGAATAGGGAGAGATTATGTAAGAAAAAACAGCTCGAGGTTTGAGATAAGGACAGGGAGAGATCCTTAAAAGTTACCGTTACGGGCAAAACAGACTCAACTTGGGGAAAACTATTCATTTATTTCTAAAACTAGCAGGATAATGAGACAGGGAACAAGATAACCTCCCCCCACCCATCCCTCTTCCCAAGCTTAACATTATCTCTACTACCTTCCCCTAGCCCGAGCGGCACAGGAGAGAAGAGGGAATGGGGGTTACGGTCAGTTCATCACACGTTGTTTTACACCGCTGCTTCGTTGTCGGGGGAAAAACTTCTCACATTCCTCCCCTGCTCCATCGTGGGGTCCCACCCATACGCCACAGTCTTTCATTAAACTGCTCCGGTGTGGGTCATCTCTTCCACAGGTGCAGTCCCTCCAGAACAGCTGCCCCAGCGGGCCCTCCACGGGCCACAGCCTCCTTTGCCTGCCCCAGCGGGTGGGGTCCTCCACAGGCTGCAGGGGGATCTCTGCTCCACCATGGTCGTCACCACAGGCTGCAGGGAAATTCTGGCCAGGATCCGCATTACTGCTCCCACCCCTTTTTCACTGACCTTGGTGTCTGCAGCCGTTCCTCTCAGAAGAAAAATTCTTCAGAACAGGCAGGCAGACGCCTCTCAGGATCCTTTTTACATCTCATTCAAATCTCATCTCCTCTCCACTTCTTGCAGCCGGGCCAGGCCAAGTTGGGCCCAGTAGACTGCCCAGCTGGAGGCCAGAGGGTGAGGCCTGCAAGGCCCACAAGGCTCACGCCTCCTTCTCTCCACCCTTGCTCAGCTGCTTCACATCTTTTTTTTTTTTTTTTTCCCCTCTATTTTCCCCTTCTTAAATACATTATCACAGAGACATTATCAGGGAACATTCTGCTACCAATTGGCTCGGCCTTGGCCAGCAGTGTGTCCACTCTAGGCTCGGCCAAGTCCACTGAACAAAGGGGAGAAACTTCTAGCAGTTTCCTACAGAAGCTACCACCTCAGGCCTCCCTCACTAAACAAAACCAGAACACCTGGCCGTGCTTTAAGTTTATCCAGGTCATCCTCTCCTCTTTCTTCTTTCTGCTTTGTTAAGACCATTTGTGAGTGTGGCTCACAAATATTTCACCATCATGCCTTGCAAAGAGTATCTGTGAGTGTGGCTCACACAAGCAGCTCATTTCCTTGGCAGCGTGTGCTGCCACCAGCACTTCCACAGCTTGCACAACACAAGCCACAACACCCTTTAGGAGACAAGTTAAGGAGTCAGACTTTCACAACCTGCACAGGATCAGACTACAGAGCTTGACAGTGTCTGGAATAAAGCAAACCTGAAGCTGACTGAACGCTTAGGATCACAAACCACCCCGACACTTACACCACACCCCAAGCGTGTCAAAGGCCACACGTACCTCTCCATTTCATGGAGAATATCCGGTAGAAGCTGTACGTCTTCTGTGACCTTAAACTTCTTCCCAAATGGAATATCCGAAATTACAGCATCAAAGCTTTCTGAAGGCAACGGCAATGCTGCAGAATAAAGGCGACATTTTATCTGACTATCGGAAAAATGAACAGCAACTATGCTCTCATTCACCATTCAAAACTACCTGCCAGCTCTTCACAGGCTGTGCACCCAGATTAACAGCTCCTTCTGTACTTATCCTCACAAACCGCCAACCCCACACAGACTGGGAAGAGACAAACGCATGAGAGTGTGGTTTAGCTTGTAGATTCCCTGTTCCTGGCAGTATGTTTGTTTGTGATGATATGAAAGCAAGACTCTCCTAACAGGGGACTGAATGGTTCCAAATTAACTGCCTCGTCTCAAGACACAGTACATCTTTAGAAGCAAAACGCAAAAGAAGAGCTAAGTCTGCAAGCACTTTACTTAGTGCAGATGTTCAGATGCACACATATGAATGGCAAGGAACCACATGTTAAATTTCTCCCCATCCTCTTTCTCTCCTCCCAAGAGTCTGGTTACAGCCACAATCACTTGGATTCAGTTGGAGCTGGTGTCCTGGAAATATCTCCCCAGAGCTTCTGCAGCCTGGTTTTCTTGACCACGAGGCAGCACTGCACCCTTGGGATGATGACGGACAGCCACACACCAAGCTGTGCCGGCCAGAGCGTAGCCAGCATGTGAAAGGACAACACTATGAGGTCTCCATCCCTCAAGATGCTCAAAACTCAACTCAGCAAGGCCCTGAGCAACCTGACCCAGCTTTGGGGTTAGCCCTGCTCCAAGCAGATGACAGGACTAAAGACCTACAGCAGTCCCTTCCCACGGAAATCCTGCTTCTATGCCAGCCTTTCCAGAACCTGCTGGAGATGGATTTGGACCATCCTTGGAGTAACAGTTGCAGCACAATTTAATAACATTTTATCTACAAATGGAAGGACAAGTTACCTACAGTCCTTCTCAAAACATGCAGAAATAACAGCTTCTGACCAGGGGCAAAGGCACGAGTTACTTGTTCACTGTTAGAAAAGCTTGACATCAAAGTACCTTCCATTATCCTAGAAGCCAAGGCCAATCACAGCTTTGAAGTAAGAAATGAGGCTATATATACTTTTACCAGTAAGAAATAATATTGCAAGGCAAAAAAATATGCATACTTCATCACCCATGCACAAGGAAAAGCACCCTGTCTGTCACGAATTTCATATAGGACTCATTTAGACTGAGGCTTTGAGGTCCAGAATAAGGTCATAAAATTAGTACATTCTCCCCAGACTAGTTCATGAACTGAGAGCAAACAGATTCCCTCTTTCAGGAAAGAGGCACCGTCATTTAAAATACTCCTACTGCAAAACATTAACAATTCAACACTAAGCTTAATGAGTCCCCACTATTACTCTTTTGGTACATTTAAATTACAAGCCACATTTTATCTGCCCTTGTCCTTGCTGTGCTGCCATAAGACACAAAAAACTCACACAGTAGGTACTCTTCGTGGTATTCACACAGTTAAGACAGAAAACTACACCCATGTCTGACAATCATTATTTTCATTGTCTTCTGCTGAGTTCATTCTTGCCAAAGTTCAGAGGAGGAGAGAACAAATAATAATCCATTTGCTAGAATTACAGAATCACTACTTAGCCTATTTGTCAAGAATTAGCTCTACTACACATCACCTCAAGAGAACCTACGTTACCTATGTACCTATGTATAATCCCAGAACCACAAAAAACTTCAGACATGCCTCACTTGCAAAGCCTACAAGCATACCTTTCACAGAAGCTTTAAGTAACTCAATCTTATCCACCAGGCCTGCAGTCCTAATATTCACATCTGCACCCTCTAACTGTGAATCACTTATATCAGCACCCCAGTAACAGGCTTCCTGTTCAGAAAAAAAGAGAGAAGTCATCCAGCTGACAAACAAGCGTATTGATTTTATAAACCTTTCTCAGAACTGCTTTGTTGCGCAGCTCTTCCACCACAAAAACCTGACTGGGAGACCTACAGCAAGAGCAGAGCAACGAGACAATTGCCCACAGAACACTGCAGAGACCCAGCAGACAGAAGAATGGGGAAAGTCTGCGCTCTCTTCATTCCTTTCATGTTTTGGTCTGCTCAAGACACTTGTAATTCACAGAAATATTGAGGCTATGTTGTCACAGCAAGACCCCAGCTAGCTACAGCCAGCCATTCTGCCTCTAAAACTGACAAATGACTGTACTGTCACACTGACACATCTGATCCCAGGGTAGGTTCAGGCAGGTTTAAAAGTCCACAGCTGCCTCACGCAAACCCTGTGGTATAAACACAGGGCTGCCAGCACCCACCTGCACAAGTATGTAGGACTTGGTTTCACTTTCCTGTGCAGGAATGTTTGTACTAAAACACTTTTAACCAAACTGTCTAGAAATATCAGTTTGGTTCCAGCTTTCCAGTAATGGACTTTGGTCTAACTGTGGTACAGACTTTTCTTGATGCAACTACAAGCTGTCTTGCTAAGGTCCTGCCTATTGTGACTATGATACTTACGGGCCACTCCTTGGCAGCTTCCAGCAGTATCGTTCCTAGCCCACACATGGGATCCAGCACAAAGGCACCCACCTACAAAAATAAAGGGGTTATTGCATCCCAACCAAGACAGGCTCCTCTCCCAAGACAAAGGTTACTCAGGGATGTGCTCATCACCTACACACTCCCACAGAATCCAGTGTAGGTAACTGTAATCACTGGCTTACCAGGCAACACTTGTAAGACAGTGCTGTAAAAAGCATCGAGAGTTTCACTAAAGACAATGCATCAATGCAGCTAGCCTTGAGGTGACATTTAGGGGAAAAAATGATGAGTGGACTGCAGACAGATATGGGTGCCAAATTCATCTGTGGAAAAGATCACACTTGCTTCTGTTTTCCCTTGGGAGAACAACCCCAAACAAGGTTTGAGGCCCGGAGAGTGAAGAAATCTTGCCATTTAGACGTATATCCATACAAGGAATAACACCTCTGCTGAGAAGAGACTGGGGTTACAGCCGATATCGGGCTGAACAGCAGGCAAGAGTGCACTCTGATCACAGATAAGGCAAACCCTGTCCTCATGCATTAGAGGATGGGGCATTAAAATCAGCACACTTCTTCAAAGCTTCCAGCTCTGCTGAGCAGCAACCTCCCCTTTATTCAGAACTCTACACCTTTGCCATGAACATTCACTTACACTGATTTCAGCCAAAGATGCCATGGCCCATGCAACTGTTGACCGCAGTCCTGCTGTTTGGATATACTCTCTGTTTGCCAATGGAAGCCTGCAGATGGCAAAAAAAAAACCCCATGTAATATGCAAGAACAAATGAACTGGACAGACCTGCAGACAGACAGACAACAGAGTCTGCTTTTACCCATAACTCACTGCAAAGTCTGGCCTAGGAGCTCAAATAAGCTCCAAACAGGTCACAAGACTAATACGACAGTCTGGTCACTATTAGATAAATATGCACAGGGGACAGCAAAAATATTTAGAAATTATGCCTATTTGATACTGCCAAAACAAACTTGGTGAGGAGAATGCCCACCTGAAAAGTGGAATCCCCACCACAGAGTGAATGTCATTAAGATGTACAAAAATCTGAAAGAGGAAAAAAATGACATTAGAACCCCTCAACCTGACACAACAATAGCTTTAACTCATTTAAACCAGACACAGAGATGCTTCTATGAACTTCTGATCCTAGTTTTCAAGAGCAAAAATGCATGCTTTAGACAATTAAGATTAATTGGAAGAAATCACTCTAGATAGTCCGAATGCCACTTTAAAGGGGATTTCCTGTTTAAGCAAGCAGGGAGGGGATTTTGTCAGCCAGGAAGCCATCCACAAGCACTTGTATAAGGGAGCCGATTTTCGTAATACTGAATGGATATTTTTAATTATAAAACCATTTACTCTAAGCAGCAGCAGATTACTCACAGTATACTAGCTACTAGTGCTCATCTATTCACACACGCACCCTTCTTAAAAAAACAGACAAAAAAAACCCAACCCAAAACAAACCAGCACCAGAAACGAGTGCCACTAAGCAGTATTTCAGATGGAAAGTCAGAGGTGAGTAATCCTTCCAGAAGCATGGGCAGCTCAAAGATATTGCACTCCTGTCCCACAGAGAACATCCCAAAAGACGACTGAGCTCCCCAACACCTCTTGCATGACTGCCATCCCTCACCAGGAAGCTCAAAGAGAAACATGATTCTGTTGAAAAATCACAGCCCCCAGCACTTGAATGGTTTCAGAGCAAAAATCTGTACAAGAGTAAGAGCCCCACTTGAGGCTCAACAAAGCTGTATTTGATGCACAGCCTGGGATAACCTCAGCCAGTAGATGAACTCAGAGCTTTCACACAAGGCCTCAGACCTCCCAGCGCCAGTGCTGAGAGCAGCTTCCATACGCTGAGCACAGGGATGGAGAGGCAGCCTGTCAAGAGCAGCAAGTCCTTCCCAAGGTCTCCAGACAGCCTGCTCCACGGAGGCTGCCTTAAGCAAGTTGCTTGTCAGGGACAAGGCCCAGGAGGAGGCTCTCCCATACACAACATTCTCCAGTTGATTTCATCGAGAACATCACCTTGCTGCTCCCTCTCTTCCCCTGCGGAGGCTAAACTGGCTGCCCAGTGGCTCAGGCGATCTCCATTTTGCACAGAGTCAGAGTCCAGCAGTGTGTAAGCGTGCTGGATCCTGAGATATCTCCTGGATGTATCCTTCCCCTGACGTACAGGCCCATGCTGGCCATTCTGGTAGTGCAGCACTCTGGAAAACGTGCACACAGTGGCTACTGAAAAGCTTTGCTCCACGCTACCAGATGATTTTCAGTTAAATTCAGCAGCAGAAAGACAAATAGGGAGAAGTCACGGTCCTGCATGCAAAGCAAAAGATACCGGGGACAATTCTGAAAGCAGTGACAGGTCACTTGGCAGACAAGCACCACTACCTCTAGATCGGGGTCCCGCAGATCAGCCCGCCACCCACACTGCTTCATGAGCGCTACGCCAACGGCTCTTCCAATCTCCTGCAAGGGGAAAGAACAGTCCCAGGTGGTAAAAAGAACAGAATTAAGGAAATTGCAGCCTTGACCAAACAATCCTTATGAATACCTCAGAAAGAAAGAGTTTCTCTTTACCCTTTGGAGAACTAGTCATACAAAGACCAGTAGAAGTAAAATAGGGCAGAGCGAACGAGCGAGGGGCAAAGCAAACACACCGCAGGACAAAATGACAGTCACTCAGCCGGAGTACGGGAGGCTGAAGTTCAAGTCCTGCCCACGGTGCAGCAAAAGTTGTCATCATTTCAGAATTATATATTACACACAAAATTAAGAAAAAAATCTTAAATTATTTCTGACTACTGTAAACTAGATTACCTAAGAGAAAAACCTGTGAATGCACAACTGCAACTCACAGTTTTAATGCTTTTATAGCATCTAGAAAGCTCTGACTACCTTTAGAGTATGAGAGTTCAAATGCACAGCACAACTCTAAGCAAACATTAGTGTTGGCAGGCTCATGTGGCTCACTTTCCCAAGGTAATAGTTTTAGTAGGAAAAACAAAAAAAAAAATCTAGTTAAAACTACTGTTATCTTCAAGCAAGAGAAAACTAAATAAATTGCAGCTTACAGGGTTTGGGTTTTTATTTTTTTTTATTTTCCTCACAGTAGAAAGATACTATAGATGGGAAAAGCACTGGATGGAAAGGGCCCCTGGAGGTTCCTACAGCACCACTCTCTCCCAAGGACCAAGATCCTGGTGCAGCCCTGCACCAGCCCCCTGGGGAACTAGTTTTCCCCAATACGCAACCAGAGCCCACCCAAGCTGCAAGTTCTGGTTCTGCACCTTCTTTTACAAATGAGCAGAGTCTGGCTCCACTGGCCTTGCAATGGCCCTTTAAGTAGCTGTAAACTACCATCAGATTACTCCTCAGACTGCACAAACACAGCTACCTCAACCTCTTACCTTTACTTAGCCTCAATAAAAGACATTTGATTTGAAAAATATTCAGGGTAACAGTGCCCAGAAATTAAAAACAGCCCTTGTATTTCTACTTGTTTAAGGTGAATGCAGGTTCAGGGCTTTTTTGAGAAAACACAATTTTTTGTGTTTTCACAATATCAAGCTTCCATCAGCTTGATATTCTAAAACATACAACACACAACTGAAATGACAAATAAACTACACATCTGCCTTCATCCTCACTAAATTCTTTTCAAACACAGACACTTTAGCATACCTGTGAACGAACTATTTTGGCAATTGCTCCACTACAACGACAAGAAACTCTGAAACTGAAGCCAAGCTGCTCATTCGCAATAGGCTCCTCTCCACTGCTTTCGGAAGGGTCTGCTAAGGAAGTCTTGTTTTCAGTCTGGCAGTCCTGATTGCTCTTTCTTTCTGGTAACACACACCTCTTGCCAGCTTCTGCCTGACATTCCTCAGACACGCTCACTTCCGTTTTCTGCCTTTTAGTTCCAATATTTGTCTCTTCTTCCGATTTTCTCTTAAGAGGTGAGGCATTTTCTTGAGAGACATCAATTTGTTTCCCCTCATGCCCATGAAGCTTTCTCCAGATAGCGATAACATCCAGCCAATACTTTGGTTCCTCAAGGACAAGGCTTTTAATCCCATGCAGCATTTTCCCTGGAAGAAAAAGTAGTTTCAGGTTAAGCAGTTCAGTCTCACTACGTGATTCTCCTAAAGACTGACAACTGCTGTTCAGAGAGACTGGGTTCAGATTTCATCCATGTGGGAATCCAGGACCCACAGCAGCAGCAGCCATCACAGGCCCAGCTGCGCTGTCAACACCCACCTACCCCACCAGCAAAGACCCAGGCAACCCACTGATGACAGCCTCTGCAGAACCAAGATTCAGTCGTGCAGGGGTTGAATTCTCTACAAGACTTCAGCAGCTCTAGAAAACCAGACCACCTCGGAGAGTCATTCCCAGGGATGGAGGACCAGCGCACCACACTAGCCTCCCCAGAAACCACTTGGTCCAGGATTAGAGGTGTGGGACACTTTCCAGGACTGAAAGACAGATATGAACACAAATCACTTTGATTCAGCTCAGAATAAATGCCACACATTTACAAAGGAAAAATCTCCTTGCTATTCACCAGCCTGTCTTCAATCCTACAAAGTCTCTGACACATGCCTAAACTGACACCCGTGCGTAGTCCTCTTCATCAAGCTATGACAAAAAAGAAAAGAAAAAGTATTTCTACTTGTCATTTAGAATCACAGTTAAATTTGATCCTTAAAGCTGAAGGCCATCTGCGATCTCCCAAATAAAATCCCACCAGCATGAAGAGATCAATTTATCTACTTCAAATTCTTATTCCAACACTGACAGAGAACGTGACCCTGAGCAGCTGAGATTTACAAGAAATCTGTGCATTGAACAGTCCAGTGACACAGGATATACGTCTGGATCCACTCTGAATAAAGGAAAATGGCTTATGGTTAACACGTACACAAGGGGTCCAGAACTCGACTTAAGTTGGGTTGTTTTTTTTTTTTTTTTTTTTTTTTTTTTTTTTTTTTTTTTTTTTTTTTTTTTTTTTTTTTTTTTTTTTTTTTTTTGTGGGGGTGATGCTATTACTCATATACATATAGGAACAGTGCACGTATCTGGGTGAAAAATACTTCAAAATCGGTTACTGTCAATCAGAACTACAGCTGCTAGTAAATACGCAGAGTAAAGCAAACATTCACGTCATAAACCGGACCTGAACCGGGGCTTCGCGTTTCTGCGCACCCACCCGCGGGAAGGAGCCGGTGCCGCACCTTTATTTCTGGACACCGCGAGCGGGGGCTCGTTCTTCACCAGCAGGAACAGTCGCTCTGCAGACCTGAGCTTCCTCAGCGCGCCCAGCTCCGCCTCGGTGCTGAAGAAGACCTTGCCCGAGACGCAGTCCACCTCAGGGGAAAACCAGAAACCGGACCGAACCGGGAAACGTTTCGGGCGAGCGCTTCCAGCGGCCCCGCAGCCCCCCACGCCCGCTCGCCCCCTGGCAGGGAGGAGGGCAGCGCAGCCCTCGGCTCCCGGGGGGCGGCAGGGGCGGCACCGGACGGTCCTGAGGAGCCCCTTCCCCTTCCCCCCCACACCCACACCCCTGGGGCCCTACGCAGACGGCGCCACAGCCCACGCCGCGGCCGCCCGCCCTCAGGGTGCCAAGCGAACGAGGCCCCGTTCCCCGCCCAGCCGGACCCGACCGGAGCAGAACAGAACAAGCAGAGCGCCCCGCGTGGGCACGGGCACCGGCTCCCCCCTTTACCTCCGTGGCGCCGAGCCGCGTCCACACCTCCCGCGCCAGGAAGGGCTCCAGCCCGCGGCCCGCCGTGCAAAAGAACCGCCCGCGCCCCGCCGCCATCTTGTCCCACCCCGCCGCTCCCAGCGCGGGCCGGGAGGCCTGGCAGGGCCCCTCCTCGGGGGCGGCTCGCCCGCTCTGAGCCCGCCCTGGCAGCGAGCGGGCGGGCGGGCAGAGGCGCAGAGCCCAGGCTGGGGCAGGCGAGTGCCGAGAGGAGGCTGTAGCCCGTGGAGTGCACGCGCTGGGGTAGCCTGTTCTGGAGGGACTGCAGCCCGTGGAAAAGGATCCCGTGCTGGAGCAGTCTCACGAAGGACTGTGGCCCATGGGAGAGACACCACACTGCAGCAGGGAAGAAATGTGAGGAGTTCTTCCCTCAATGAGGAAGCAGCAGTTTAAAGTGACGTGTGATGAACTGACCATAACCCCTATTCCCCCCTGTGCTGCTCAGGAGCGGAAGGAGGTGTTATATGAGCCTGAGCTCATCTCCTTGCTGACCTTGAGAGCATTAGAGGGTGAGAAGCAGGGTGCAAGGATGCTTGTCAAGCCACCTTGAGGCCATGGCTGTGGTTGTGGACACAGATACTGGTCCTCGGTCTTTGTGGGTCACGTCAGCAGTCTGTCAGCTTTGCAAACAAGGCTTGCCTTGCATTTCTGACACTGACCCTTTGCTACTACAGGAGCTTGTAGCCACGCTGAACTGCCCACTGATGTACTCCTTGTCTGTGTTTGTTCATGGCTTTCCCAGGAAGGGCCTGAGATGGCTTCGGAAGTCTCCGTTGAGATGTCTGACTGGGCCCTGTAAAGTATGGACTCAAGCAGCTCTGTCTTCTTGCTGGTGCTTGTCTGGAGTACTCCTCAAAGGAGGCTGTGCTTTAAATGCTTCATGGGGTCCTGCCCTCCAAAGTGGAGGGGACCTTAAATGCTTCATAGGGTCCAAGAGCAAGGCTGTGGTGTTATATGATAAAAATGATTAATCAATGTAATTTTAGAATAATATTATTTTTGAAGATTAAATAGAAACATGAGGTGATTCTTGCCAACTATACAACTGTAGTCACATAGGTTAAATTTTATATGAAATCTATTTGTCCCTAGAGGGAATGGGGAGTTTTAGAATTGTTAAGAAAATACAATATTTTGTTTGTTAGAAGTTAGCCTAGCATACCTGGGGCAATTAAGAAAGGTGCTAAAACAAAGATAGGCCTCGAAAAGCACATGTGAAAACAGGCCCTGAGCCAACACTTTGGAGCCAGAAAATCAAGGAGCGATGCGACCTGTTCTCAAGTCCATATATGGAGATTTTAAGGAGGGGTTCAACCAGCAAATTTGAGCATGGGCGGCTCTTATGACCCCCAGGACCACCAGAAGACCCTCAACTCAAAAGACTGAGCATGAACAAGTGGGTGGGGAATATTATAATGATTTCTGGGAAAATTGATGATTATGTATGAGTATTCCGGGAATTATTAACGATTATGCATGAAATCACTGAATATATTCTGTCCAGATTTCCAGAAGGCATGCAGGCTAGGTGGAAGGATCCCCCGTGCATCCGGTGCCACAATAAAGAATGTCTTCTTCTTAATACTACATTGGTGTTAAGGAGTTTGATTCCTGATTTCGGTGACAGTTGGCAGGTGACTCTCTCTCCCTGCTGAGAAGCAGTCACCAGGTGCATGGATGCTGTCACTGTCCTGCGCAGATTGGATGCCCCAGCAGTGTGGTGATGAGGACAGGACTAACAGACATGGAGCTGGCCAGTGGCATCAGAAGTAGAGTCTGAGCACCAAGACCTCCTAGTCTGCGGCCTCTTGCAGTCACTTGCTCTCCCTTCCTTCAGGTGCCATCATTGACATGCAGAGAATTTCCAAGACCTACGACTGCAGAGAGGACTGGGTCTGCAGGGCCTTATGGTTCTTTCAGGGTGTCAACCCTCCAGGTACTTTTTTGCAGGTATCGTAGCAGAAATCGTGAGTGCTGGTTTCCTGCCTTCTTGTGAACTTGGGGACCCACCTGCAGGGCTCTCCCCTCAGTCTAGTGGTACTGGTCAAGCCCACAGTGTTGATCAGGTTCCTGAAAGCAAAGCTGGAACACAGGGCTGGTCTTGCTAGAAAGCAGTGGTTGCCCTCAGGAGGGGAAGAGATTGCAACTAAGTGGAACTGCTGCATCTTGGCCACCTTCCCCAGTCACAGCCGAGTGAAAGACTTACTCCCTGGTGACCCCTTTTCCACACTCATCCCTAAAGAGGGCCTTTTTGGGGGTGGACAGATGGAGGTGGGGAGACTCCTGCAGAGCCTCTGGGCAGAGAAGTCTTTCTGTAAGGCCCTGACTAGGATGGTTTCCTAAGCGGTATTCTCCTCTCTTCTGTAATACTGAGAGCCCCCTTTGTCAGGCAAAGAAGGTGGCCTCCTGCTCCTGTCCATTTCCTCACATGCGCCTCATGTTCGAGCTGAAGTAGACCCCTAAAGAGGGCCTTTTTGGGGGTGGACAGATGGAGGTGGGGAGACTCCTGCAGAGCCTCTGGGCAGAGAAGTCTTTCTGTAAGGCCCTGACTAGGATGGTTTCCTAAGCGGTATTCTCCTCTCTTCTGTAATACTGAGAGCCCCCTTTGTCAGGCAAAGAAGGTGGCCTCCTGCTCCTGTCCATTTCCTCACATGCGCCTCATGTTCGAGCTGAAGTAGACCCCACAGGCACACCAGTGCCTACGCTTCAAGCTCCATGAGCAGCAGAGCTGGCCCCAATATTCTCTCACACTTCATGGCTCTCGTGTTCTGCTTGCAGCCAGCTGTTTCCCCAGGAGACTGCTGGCCCCTACAAGGACATCAGGGCCAGGTGGTCATCAGGTTGCCAGCACGAATCCATCTGACTTCCATCACTGTGCAGCACATCTCCAAAGAAGTCTCTCCATCTGAGACGGTGACCAGCACCCTCAAAGACATCGTTGTCTTTGTAAGTCTCTCCTGGGCACTTCTGCTTGCCATCTGGCTCTAGGGGAAAGCCATGACAGGGACACGCTTGCTTTTGTGCATTCTCTGAGGCCTGTGTCCCACTCTCTGTGGACCACTGCAGTGCACTAGCTGGTTACTGCAATGACTCTAGAGGTTTCCTCTGTCTCAAGATTAATTCTGGTCAAAGCAGCTCAGGGTTCTTGGCCAAAACTCAAGGTGGAAACTGAGCTCCACCCTAACCAGTGCTAGACTACTGCTAGAGCTCCAGGAAAGGCTGGGTAGATAACAGGGCTGAGCCAGTGCCTACGTTCCCCCTTGGCTGGGACGAATCTGAGCTGCTCTCCTTGTGCTTTGCTCCTGAGGGAGTGGATGCAGATGGAGAACAGGAAACTCTCCTTGGGATGTTCATGTAGAACGTGGAAAAAGGCCAATCATACCGTCCCCCGAAGGTATGGTCCACAAATGGGGGCAAGATGCCAGGGAGCAAAAGAGGTTTGCCTGCAAGAGCATGGCAGGAAGAGTGTGAATGCTTTCTCCCTGGGCACAGGAGCCAAGACCACCACCCAGAGAGACTTGATGGCGTGGGGAGGGCTGAGTAGTGTGCAGTGGTGGTAGCAAGAACAAGGTCGCATTTGCAGGAATATGAGTCCTTATCCCACCCCAGAGTAGCTTTTCATCACAATGGTCCTCAGGAGACCTTCATTGACCTGCCTCAGAGGAGTCCATCCTTTGTGCCCTGCCAGAGGAAGCCTTCATCATGTCTCGTCAGGGGAGCCCTTCACTGTGCTCCTCGTCACGCTGCCCTACAGGAGCCCATCGTCATGCCTCACCAGAGGGATCTGCCCTGGAGGAGCCCTTCATCACGTCTCAGATGATGAGCCCTTCATTGCGTTTCTCTGGTGGAGCCCTTCATCATGCTTCACCAGAGGAGCTGTTCATCATGCTGCGCCAAAGGAGTCCATCATCACTCCACCCTAGAGGAGCTATTCATCAGGCTGCCCCAGAGGAGTCGTTCATTGTGTCTCGGACGATGAGTCCTTTCTCGAGCCTTGCCAGAGGAGCCCTTCATTGCGCCACACCAGAGGAGCCCATCATTGCTCCACCCTAGAGGAGTCCTTCTTTGTGCCGCAGCAGCGGAACCCTACATTGTGTCGTACCAGAGGAGCCCTTCATCGAGCCTTGGAGGAGTAGCCATTCATGTCCCTCTGCTGCAGTAGAGGGAGCCCATCATTGCACCTTGCTGCACTGCAGGATCCCATCATCGTGTTGCTGTGGAATACCCCTTTATCGCACATCACCATGGGAGCATTTCATCATGCTGTGCTGTAGGAGCAGCCCTTCAGCATGCCCTGCATTGCGCCTTGCCAGAGGAGCCTTGCATAGCACCACGCCAGAGGAGCCAATCATTAACCCATCCCAGAGGAGTGCTGCTTTGTGCCATGCCAGTGGAACACTACATCGTGCCATACTAGATGAGCCCTTCATTGTGCTTTGCCACAGGAGCCTTGCATTGTGCTGCAGCAGAGGAGCCCATCAATGCACCACGCTGCACCAGAGGATCCCATCATCGTGTTGTTATGTAATACCACGTCATCATGCCCCACCACGGGACCCGTTCATCACATTCTTCCTGAGGTGCCCTTCATTGCATTGTGCTGCAGGAGGCCTTTGTCATGTCATGCTAGAGCAGCTCTTTGTTACTCTTTGCCCAAATAACCCATCATTGCACCTTGCTGGAGCAGTCCTTCATGGTGTGCCGCACCAGAGAAGCCAATCATTAACGCATCCCAGTGGAGCACTTCTTCGCGCCAAGCTAGTGGAACCTTACATCATGCCATACCAGAGGAGCCCTTCATCATGCCTTGCCACAGGAGCCCTTCATCGCCCCTCTGCGCATCATCACACTGCACTGGAGGATCCCATCCTCATATTGCTGTGGAA
>WHYT01015555.1:40466-75468 GCA_009806455.1 Tetrax tetrax | reverse complement strand
CCCTAAAGAGGGCCTTTTTGGGGGTGGACAGATGGAGGTGGGGAGACTCCTGCAGAGCCTCTGGGCAGAGAAGTCTTTCTGTAAGGCCCTGACTAGGATGGTTTCCTAAGCGGTATTCTCCTCTCTTCTGTAATACTGAGAGCCCCCTTTGTCAGGCAAAGAAGGTGGCCTCCTGCTCCTGTCCATTTCCTCACATGCGCCTCATGTTCGAGCTGAAGTAGACCCCACAGGCACACCAGTGCCTACGCTTCAAGCTCCATGAGCAGCAGAGCTGGCCCCAATATTCTCTCACACTTCATGGCTCTCGTGTTCTGCTTGCAGCCAGCTGTTTCCCCAGGAGACTGCTGGCCCCTACAAGGACATCAGGGCCAGGTGGTCATCAGGTTGCCAGCACGAATCCATCTGACTTCCATCACTGTGCAGCACATCTCCAAAGAAGTCTCTCCATCGGAGACGGTGACCAGCACCCTCAAAGACATCATTGTCTTTGTTGCTGTGGAATACCCCTTTATCGCACATCACCATGGGAGCATTTCATCATGCTGTGCTGTAGGAGCAGCCCTTCAGCATGCCCTGCATCGCGCCTTGCCAGAGGAGCCTTGCATAGCACCACGCCAGAGGAGCCAATCATTAACCCACCCCAGAGGAGTGCTGCTTTGTGCCATGCCAGTGGAACACTACATCATGCCATACTAGATGAGCCCTTCATTGTGCTTTGCCACAGGAGCCTTGCATTGTGCTGCAGCAGAGGAGCCCATCAATGCACCACGCTGCACCAGAGGATCCCATCATCGTGTTGTTATGTAATACCCCTTCATCATGCCCCACCACGGGACCCGTTCATCACATTCTTCCTGAGGTGCCCTTCATTGCATTGTGCTGCAGGAGGCCTTTGTCATGTCATGCTAGAGCAGCTCTTTGTCACTCTTTGCCCAAATAACCCATCATTGCACCTCGCTGGAGCAGCCCTTCATGGTGTGCCGCACCAGAGAAGCCAATCATTAACGCATCCCAGTGGAGCACTTCTTCGCGCCAAGCCAGTGGAACCTTACATCATGCCATACCAGAGGAGCCCTTCATCATGCCTTGCCACAGGAGCCCTTCATCGCCCCTCTGCGCATCATCACACTGCACTGGAGGATCCCATCCTCATATTGCTGTGGAATACCCCTTCATCAGGTCACCCTCGAGGAACCCATCATCATGCCACTCCTGAGGAGCCAATCATTGCCTGCCACAGAAGAGGTCTTCATCATGCCTGCTCTGAAGATCCATTAATTGTGCTACAGTGGAGAAGCCCATCATCACACAGCTGTGGAGAAGTCCATCATCTTACCACTGTGGAGGAACTTTTCATCACACCTCAAAGAGGAGCCGCTCTCAAATTTTTAAACTTAAACAGGAGCCCATCATCGTGCTGCCTCAGAGGAGCCCTTTTCCGCGTCACCTGGCTCTTTTTGTAGTTTTTCTCTGTGCTGCCTTAGTCTTCTTGGAGTTCTTTTACCTCATCACACGTCTCTTCTTGGAGTGCATTGCACCCTGCTGGAGGAGTCCTTCACCACCCTTCTTTAGGGGCTTGTTCACTGTCTGGTTGTTCACTTTGGTTTCTTCATCACCTGGGATTTTTTTGGAATGCATCACCACATGACCCTGGAGAATGATTCAGTAGACTGTTTTTTTGGGAGTGCTTCCTTGTTTGTCTTTTATGGAGGCCTCTGCTGCATGGCTCTTTTGGGGGCACTTCACCCCATGGCTTTTTTCTTGATTTGTACAATGCCTGGTGTGTACTGGAGCACTTAACGGTGCTGTCCTGAAGCAGTGCTTCACTGCCTGACTCTCTCGGAGTGCTTTCAGCGCCTGGCTTTTATTGCAGTGTTTCAATGCATAGCCCTATAGTAGCCCTTCAGCGCCCTGCTGTCTGTAGCATTTCAATGCGTGTCTTTTTTTGGAAGCCTCCTCCTCCTGGCTTTTTTTTTATCACTCCAGCATTTTTCAAAGTGCTGCCCGCCTAGATTTTACTTCTCTGCCTCAACGCACTTGCTGTGAGGTGTGCTTTCCGTGTATCAGCTTCCACATTTTTTTCTTCTGGAACAAGCAGATGAGCAAGTGAGTGAGTTAACATGGGGTTTTTATGTTCCTCAATGGTCTTTTGAACTTGGGGATGTCTTTTTCCGGGGACTATTCCCATCTTTTCATCTTCTCTTCTGTCAGTTTTATGTAGTCCTGGCTTTGAGGGAGGTGAATTACTTTTTACTTTTGAGCAACATTGTACTAAGTGTTGATTCTTATTATTAATGATCTTATTACTACAAATTATGATTTGTCCTTCATTCTCTTGTTCTGGATGGTATTAGGAAGGTCACTTTAGAAGCTGCAGTGATGCTTGTCACTGTTCTGTCTCAGTTCTGCTTTTTCTGCTCAATTACGTGGGTTTTTTCAGCACAGATGATATTGAGTGTTTGGAAGCACGTAGCTCAAGCATTGGTGAGGGTCACAGCCCTGCTGACACAGGGAGTGACGGAGAATGCAGACAGTAGAAGTGTTGGGTAAGTGCCTAGGTGCCCGAGTACCAAAAGCTGAAACATCTATTTCTACTTGTTGGAGGCATGGGAATTCTGGGAATATCTGCATGGTCCTGTCATCAAGGTGGCTGGTGTGAGCTGATGCAGTTTTCGGGGCTGTGCAGTAGTCTTGTGATGCTGTGCTGCAGAAGCAGCAGCTGGAGGGTGCTGTTGCCACGGGAAAGGCTACCAGGCTCAAAGAGGAAGGAGCACAGTTGACTCTGAGCTCCTGAGAGTTTCAGTCAGTCCTCAGGGAAATTTCATGTCCTGGGTATTGTGACCCACTCTGACCTGGAGTCTTGTAGGTCATCCTAGAGGGACGATGGCTGGAGTTTCTTTTCCTGCTATCACTTTATTAAAATATGTACTTTATTCCTCAGTGCCTGTTGCTGAGAATAATTGCTTTTTCTTCTCTTAATCCTCTTTTTGCCGTTTGGGGTCACCAGTTTCCAGTTAACATCTGTCTTTATTTTTCAGAGAGCCAATGGGAAGGAGCAGAGACTGGATTTTATGTTGCATTATCCCTGGAGGAGCTGCTGCAGAAGCAAGTGAGCCTATGGTTTTGGGAGCTGCACCACAGGAGAACACCTGAGCAGGAATCTGGTGTGATAGCACTGCACTTTTGCTTTGAGCAATAAAAATTGGAGCAAGCCACAACTAAGACATGGTGGTATCTGGTTTATTCACTGCATGGTTACCTAAACCCTGCTAGCAGCTGTCCAGAGGATGCCTCGTTGTCCTGCTTTCAGCAGAGATGGAGTTTTTCCTCTCGGTAGCCAGTGTGTCTTGGATTTTGTATGGGAGGAATGTTGACAAAAACACCCTGATGATACAAGTTGTTGTTAATGAGACCAAGGACACTGTCTGGCTTTCCAAGTCTTGTTAACTTGCAGCTGCAGGAAGTTGGGAGAAAGATAGACAGAATAATTGACCCAAACTGGCTGAAGAGAGTATTCCATGCCATAAAGGTCATGCTCAGTATATAAGTGGGGGTTGTGCATGGGAGGGGGCATCCATTCAGGCACCCTTGGCATCCATATTCCAGCTTCCCATCTCTCTTGCTTGCTGGCATCGTTCCCTCTAACTTGCTGGCTCGCTTTCACTCCTTTGCTTGCTGCTTGGTGTCTTTTCCTTGACGGCTGCTCGGGACGGGCTGTATCAGTCATTTGGACATTGTGTGGTGACAAATTGTACACTGTTAATTTTGTATAAATAAATATTCTTATATTTTGTTATTATTGTGGTTTTCCTTTGCTAATCTAGTAAACTGTCTTTATCTCAACCCATGACTTTCCTTCCTTTCCTTTAAGTGTACACTTCTGCACTTAAAGGGAATTTTTAAGTGACTTTAAAAGTCCTTTAAATTCTCCATTTAAGTGCACTCTTGGGTGGGAGGCAGGCCCTGGCCGATGGAGGGGGCCATACCCTGTCCCTCCTTAGACAAAATGAGTTCTCTTGGGACAAAAATCTCCATGGGGTTTCTGAATCCATGCAAGGCACTTGGGCTTGCTGCCCTGGACCCCTGGTTGCTGCAGCTTAGTTTAGGAAAGCAAAGCCGGTGACCACTTTTGGGATGTTTGGAGTTGGTGCAGACACAGGCTAAGGCCAATGTGACTGCTTGGCTGCTCTGATCACGGAAGAGGGGACTGCCACTTTTCCTCAGTGGGGATCACCCTCTTTCTGGAGATGCTGCTCATAATAAATGCAATTGAAAGCAAAGCACAGCTTTTTCTCCTGCCTTATGCAGACGTTCAAGCTGAAACACTGCTTTGCTGCTGCGAACACCTCAAAATGGCAAAATACAGCAATGTTGCGGACTCCAAGCCCTAAATCTGCAATAGGGGATGTGGCAGCTGCTTCTTACTGCCCTTCGCAGGGACAGGGACACAGTGATCACAGAGAACACTGAGCAGGCCGAACCAGAAGAATTTTCTTGAAGGTCTCAAAGTGATTTCCAGAGTTTTAAAGCAATCATTTCCCTGAATTTTTGCTTCACAATATTGCTTTGTGCGGGTTGAGCTTCTATTTTTTTTTAAGTAACTCAGCCTGAGGTGGATTTCCAGGTGTGGAAAATTGTTGGTTGGTTGGCTTTGCTGCACAAAGAAAAGTCTTGGAAAAATAGATGGAAGAAGTGTCAGGACATTCTAATAACACATAGTATTGCTAGCTAGTCCCTAGTAACAATGGCAGGATGGGAAACAAAGGTTATAGTACTTATATATGTTCAAAAATGTCATTTTGAAGAATGATTCCAGTATTTATTAATTTTTTTTTTGCCTAATGGAGCAAATAATGAGATTCTCACTATATGTGTATTTTTTAAGAGCAGCTAATGACGAGAGGATTTAAGCACTTTCATGGATTTGAATATCCTTTTGCCATTAAATTTAATTGGTCAGCCTCATAGTCTTTCTTTAGCAGAAACGGGATAGTTCACATTAGTCATTTGAAAAATTTATGGCTAAGGTAAATTATTAAAAAATCACAATGCTGACTGATAATGACTCCATGTTAACTGTTTTATTAGCATGATTTGCTGGTCACTTTAAGTTCACAAATTGACAATTTATTTACAAAAGCTATTTACTCCAAAAGTAGGTGGTACCACATAATTTAAAACAGGAAGGATTTGTCATCATAATAGAAAAGGCTTTATTTCAATACACAAAAGTCCATGATATCTTATGTATAGTTTAAATGACTGGGTATTACTGCTACTGTCACCCGCTTTATCAAAATTATCAGTTAAGAAATGCCTCTCCTGGAGTTGCACAAAATCAGAACAGTAACAGCAGGACTGCAGGAAGCAATGCAGAATTCGTCTTGAGTTGTTGCTTCACATTTGACCAGATAATGAGCTTCTTAACTCAACCAGTGGCTGGCTTGCTGAAGCCTGGAGTCTGTCTCCATTGCTTGCAGAAAGACAGATTGTCTCAAGAGCTCTCAGCTATTTTGGCCCTACTTGTTCTTTATTTTGAAGGTGTACACAGAGTTGGTAAGATGTCTAGGCCTGATTCAGTAGGGTGGATTTTTTTTCCACTAACATGCTATACGGCTTATATGGCTCCCACTGAATAACAAGTTGAAACACATGAAATTCCATCTGGACATAAGAAAATATTTTTTACTGTGAGGGTTGTTGAACACTGGCACAGGCGGTCCAGAGAGGTTGTTGAGTCAGTCAAAGAACAACTGAACACAATCCTGGGCAAACTGTTCTTGCTGACCCTGCTTGACCACAGAGGTGAACTAGAAAATCTGGATGTATTTTTTCCCATCTCTACAATTTTATGGTCGATTCTGCAAAGAGCTTAGCGACTCAAGGCAGCAGAAGCTGGACATGGGGTGCCTGGAGGTGAGAGAAGGGAACAGGTCCCTTAAGTATGTAGTTGTGCCATTTCCAAATACATAAGAAACAGAGTAACACTCTACATAAAACTACAGAGTGTTGATAAAATATTCTGCAACAAGGCGTCACAGAAAGAAACTCAAGGTTTTCAGTAGACTGTGAAGCAGTATTTAGCTTTGTAGATAATGTGCCTTTCATAAGAGCATGTTGCACATTGGACAATAGGAAGCTGGTGGTCTGTAGACTTCAAGGAGCTCCATTAAGTTAACTGAGATGATAAAGACATGAAGCAAAATGGACTTTTTTTGCCATCTTTGCTCTAGGGAGCAAAAGGAAAAGGACACCAAATAGCTAAAACGTACAAATGAGAAGCTCGAAGAGGTTAAGAGATTTCTCTTAAGCAGTAATTAAAAGGTATCATTGCTAGGATCAGCAACTAATTCTTCCATCACTGTAATATGCTTTAATGCATTCATAGACTTTTTTGTTCACCTTAAAGTTTAAAAAACTCTAAAATGACTGTCTACATCTGTCGTAGTTCAGCCCCTATTGGGACCAGACTACACATTCAGTCTCTTACTCTCACTAACCTCCGAGAGAATAGGGAGAGATAATATAAGAAAAACAGCTCGAAGTTTGAGATAAGGAAAGGGAGACATCCTTATAGTTACCGTTATGGGCAAAGACAGACTCGACTTGGGGAAAACTATTCATTTATTTCTAAAACTAGCAGGAGAACGAGACAGAAAACAAGATAACCTGCACCCACCCCTCCCTCTTCCCGGGCTTAACACTATCTCTACTACCTCCCCCCCTCCCGAGCAGCATGGGGAAGAGGGAATGGTGGTCACGGTTAGTTCATCATATGGTGTTTTACGCTGATACTTCGTTATCGGGGGAAAAACTCCTCACATTCTTCCCCTGCTCCAACATAGGGTCCCTCCCATGGGCCACAGCCCTTCATGAAACTGCTCCAACGTGGGTAATCTCATCCATGGGGTGCAGTCCCTCCAGAACAGCTGCCCCAGCGGGCCCTCCACGGGCCACAGCCTCCTTCAGGCCTCTGCCTGCCCCAGCATGGGGTCCTCCATGGGCTGCAGGTGGATCTGTGCTCCTCCGTGGACCTCCATGGGGACAATCTGCTCCACCATGGTCATCACAACAGGCTGCAGGGGAATCTCTGGCAGGAGCAGCATTACTCTTCACCCTCCTTCTTCACTGACCTTGGCTTCTGCAGCCATTCCTCTCAGGAAAAAAAAATCTTCACAACAGGCAGGCAGACGCCTCTCAGGATCTTTTTACATCTCATCTCCTCTCCACTTCTCGCAGCCGGGCCGGGCCGGACTGAGTTGGGCCCAGGTGGCTGCCTGGTGGGAAGATAGAGGGTGAGGCCTGCAAGGCCCACAAGGCTCACGCCTCCCCCTCTCTGCCCCTGCTCAGCTTCTTCACATCTTCTCTTCTTCTTTTCTTTTTCTGCTTTTTCCCCTTCTTAAATATGTTATCACAGAGATGTTATCATGGAACATTCTGCTACCAATTATCTCGGTCTTGCCCAGTAGTTGCACAGCCCTAGGCCCAGTCGAGTCCACTGAACAAAAGGGAGCAAGTTCTAGCAGTTTCCTACAGAAGCTGCCACCTTAGGCCCCCCCAACTAAACAAAACCAGAACAATATCCAAAATTTACAGATGGGTGAATTGAAGCACAGCATCAGTCTGAGTTATGGAATTATACAGCACTCCAGTGAAAAGAGTTCTGGTGAAAACGCATAGTAGACTGCTTTTTGAGTGCTCTCACCAATGGTGGTTGTTCCCACAGACAAGGGAGAAGCTTCTGGGAAGCCAATTCTATCACTTTTCCCCCTCTCCAAAATATGTGAGCTTAAAAGTGCAGAAAATTTAATTCAGTATTATGCAGTCTACTTCCTCTGTGACCGGCATTGCACTTGTTTTCAGGTCTAAATCAGCACTAGATTTACTTCCATTATATGTTGATCTCCATCTCAGCAACATGATCTTCTTGAAATATTTCATGGTGTTATTTTTTACACTTACAAAACACATGGTGTTTATCATGCTGTTACTCATAGCAATGCATTCAACTATGTAAAAAGCAGTAAGATAATGCTTCTCTTTCACAAAGATGGTGGGGAAAAAATCACGGACAATTGTGAAACCGTAGAAAGGTGCCCAGCAGACAACATAGGCAGTCAGGATGCACATCAGTACCATAACAGTTTTTCTTCTGCATCGCAGTCTCTTTCTGATCTGTTCTGTCTGAAATCCTGGTACGGTTTTAAACCAAAGCTCCTGAGAGATCCTGGCATAACATAAGGTCATCGTAATCACAGGTGCAACAAATTCAATGGCAAAGATGAAGAGGAAGTACGATTTGTAGTACATCTGCTGGTCAACTGGCCAAATTTGACCACAAAAAATTTTCTCCTGATTTTTCACAATAAATAACACTGTTTCAGTAGCAAAGTATGCAGATGGGATAGCTACAAGTATGGAGACAATCCAGACCAAGGTAATTAGGAAGGTTGCTGTTTGATAATTCATGCGTGGTTTCAGTGGGTGAACAATGGCCAGATACCTGGAACAGAAAATACATTCAAAATGAAGTATGAAAACACTAGTAAGTTACAACACACTTCAAAATAGAGGTGGACAGAATTAGGCAGAAGGACATTGCTGTCATTCTTAAACAGACAGCCTGGCAAAACTGTCTATGAGAGTTAAGAAAATTGTCTGAAGTAGTATCCTAGGTCTAAGTCCCTAAATCTAGGCAGAAACTCTGGAGTGACTGAAGTGTTTGTTAGGACAGTAGGTGCTTGGCAATTGGAAAATCTGAGCATAAGTTAGGGTATCTGTGAATGTTTTTAAGATGTCATTCTTGAACTCCCAGCTGTTAATAAGATCAAAGTAAAAAAGTTGCAATTTTATGTCACAAAATTTTAAACACAGATCTCATGTCTTGGAGTTATGGAAAGATTGGAAGAGGAGAAAGAGAGGGACTATTCCTATTACTGACAAATATGTTTGCAGGACCTACATGATATGCTGGTGATGTTGTACCCAGGATGTGCCATGACTCAGCATCTGGAAATTCTTTGGTGGACAGCACACGTTCAAGTGAGTTTGAGACGTGCAGTGATATACACCTAGTCAGGTGCAGGTAAAAAGCCAGACATGTAGGAAAACAAAAATGTTTTCTCTAGGCAGAGAACTGTTTAAATTTGATGTGGTTTTTTGGTTTTGTTTTGTTTTGTTTTTTTTTTTTTTTAAACCAAGAGGTAAAGTTGTGTTTCAGTTATTTTCTTTGTTATTCCATGGGGTGCAAAGAGCTGAAGATGATGACAATGAATGGTTGGTACAGGTGAGCATGTTTTTGAAGCCACCAGTGAAGGACTGTGTATCTGCTGTCTGGCCATCACTTTTTTGTTTCGTCTGCTGGAGATGACTATTCCTAATTAATCTTAAATATGCTCTGTGAAGTAATATGCTAAACCATAAAATTTGAATTAGGTATTTACACTCCTTATGACTGTATAGCTGCAAGGTGTACTGCAGAGTTTCACAAAGACATGTGGAGAAACAGGCATACATTATTTGAAAGATCCATCAATTGCCATTGATTCAGTTAAAAAGAGGCTAGGATGAAATGGCATACACTCTGGGGTTTTTCTTTTGTTTGGAGTTTGGGGGCTGGATTTTTTTAATAAGATATAATTGTAAGAAGAGTTTACATTAGAGTACGCTGTCCCAGGAAGATTAGAATATTTCTGCTGAAAGGAGATTTTTATCAGAGACCCTCCAGAGCTCCCGGATATTTTCAAAAGTGGAATTTCTCATTCATTCAGAGGCTTTTCTATCTTTATATATTGTATACATTGATAGCATCCACTGGTATAGTGATTCTAAAATGAAATGAAAAGTCAGTGGCACTTTCCATCAGCTAAATCTTGGAAGCAGATTAATTGTTCATCACTCTTAATAGTGTGGGCTGACAGCAGAATTACTCAGTCTTGTTGTGCAGCTGATAAATTAACATTTTTTAGATAGGAGTCTATGGAAGCAAGATTGTGGGATAATGTTATGTGTATGCATTCATAAGTATGCATAGCTTCTCAGCAGGGCGTTTGGCTGGATGCAGTAAATCTCAACAAGAGAGAAAAAAAGAGGGAGATATTGTAGTGGATTTCCTGATTTATCATTGCTTACCACACTGGGGCTGTTACTGCACAATGGTCCTGGAGTGCATGAACTGAGTTCAGATGAAGCTGCCCTGGAAGATGTATTCCAAAAGTGTACATAAAACACGCCAAGTGCCCATAGGGTTCAGTCCAGGGCACCCAACAAAAGCTAAACCTCCAAAATATTTGCAGCGTAGCCTTTGGACCTTTAGCGTGAACTCTTGCTCTTCATATCTTCTCCTATCACATTGTATTATTTTCTGGTATAGATGTGGCCTTAAATATGTGATATTCCTGTTTTCTGTGAACAGACATCCAGGAAGATGAAAGAGAGCCCTACCTGAGAGAAATCCTCTGGGACACGCTTACCCTCTGTACACAAGTGAGCCGTTTTAAATTATCTAAACATGAGAAGACTTCGGTTGTTAAGAGCCTGTTCTTTTTAGAGACCAAACTCAATAAGCCACATGACATAACCAAGATAGAATGGTTGATTATGGAAAGAATTAGGTTTCTCTTTGTTTACTAAGTCAAAAGCTCACAAAAAAAAAAAAAAAGGCAGTGAAACAAAAATAGTGTGTTCTTAAAACAAACTTCAGTGATTGATCATTTCCAGGATTGTTTTTAAAGATGTGTGGGGAGATAGGTTAGAAATCTGATTCCTTAGCAGGCATAAGCAATCAATGACCATTGTTACTTCATCAATCTGGGATGCACTAGAAGGGCTTTTCAATAATCTTTTTTTCTTAAAGTTGAAAAAGATAAGTAGTAGAAAATGGTAAAGCATATGTGATAGTGTTTAGAAGCTTAACCTTGAGTCCTCAGCTGCTGTTCAAAAATTGTTTTGTTAGATGCTTGTTAAGAATTTATTTCATAACAGGTCATTATTGTTTCCTCAATACTAGGCAAAACATCACTAAACTTCCCCAGAGTCTTTCCATAGACTTCTGCTGGCATTAACAATTGCTGAATCAGCTGCGCACAAGCTGTATCTATACAACAATCAGCAGGGTTGACTGCTCCTGAGCTGTCTTTTGGATCAGGTACTACAAAATACGCAACATTAGACTAAAGCATAAAATGGCACATGAGAGAAATTGGAAGAAGAAGAGTTGTGGGAATCATACAGTGTGTGTATGCAGAGGGTATACAGAGGTGTGCACAAAAGATGATTTGTTGTGATGCTCTTTCTGTAGAGTTCACTCTGTGGATCTGTGACTTTCTGCAAGTTAGTTGTGTCAGCCTCATGTCAGCATGAAGCTGAGCCTCAGCACCTAGGTCCTTCAGATTCTGTTGTGCTAAGAGAATAGGAGTCACAAGAAATAATACAAATAAAAAATACTTGGAGCAGTTGGATACCATTATGTTGTATGTATCCCATTATGAAGGCATTAAGAAAATGTCGTTAAACAGGGTAGTTATAGCATTTTGTAATTTCCTGGACAATACCATAAATATGGATGCCATAAATGACCTGTGGGTCTTTCCTGGCTTGCCACTGTGCCATCCTCAGAGAGGCGTGTAAAGAGAGAGGAGAGTACGACAGGAAAGCATTTTAATGGAGAGGAAAGTGCTGGCCACACTCACCAAGCATCCGCTTCTGGGTTGGAGCATCCAGCTGAGACCTCAGTACTATCATATGGTTAATTTAATTATCGTTGGGTTTTCTCAGCAGGGCACAACAGAGAAAAAGAACTCTATTTTGCAGGCTAGATAGAAAGTCCTATCTTTTACTCTCTTTAACATCAAAACCAAAACTGGGAAAAATATCTTAGAGGGAGAAAGAAATATCCTATAAGGCAATAACCTTGTTGAAAACTCACCTGTCAAATTCTGTATCATCAGTCAAATATTTCTCTCACTGAAGAGTATTTACTTAACTGTTTATAGAAAAGTTTAGACTCAGAAAGACATGTAGGCCAGTGAAGGTTCCTTAGAGATGTATGGTTTGGATCAGGGTTATATAATACTGCTAAACACCATCACCCTGTGTGTTTCTAATTTGCCTCTCTCTTTCTCCTCTTCCCCTTACTTCAGAAATCCTCTGCTACACTTGAATCTAAATTATTTTTATTAAAAAAATCATTTTAATAAATTAACATTATTTTCACCTGAAAAGTTTAATCAAGGAATTTACACTGAGTTTTCTCTGCCATAGTGTCATGATCTCATGTGATTAGATTTTTTACAAAACAAGATACCCAGTTCTGCATAGTACCTATCTTGACATCAGATCCTATAGAACAGCTGAACATGTTAAAACCCTAGAAATCTGTATAGCCAACCGCAGAAGCAATGGCCATCTCTTTGTGCAGTGATAGCATCCCACTTACCTGTCAACAGTTATAGCCAGGAGAGCATTGGTAGATACATAGAGGGATACAGTCCGTAAGTAGTTGACTGAGGCACAGAGGACGTGGCCATGCTCCCAGGACAGCTGCCGCACCACGTAGTAGTCCATCTCAAAGGGGCAGCACACAATGGCCACAATGAAGTCTGAGATGGCCAGGTTGGCAATCAGCATGTTGGTGAGGTTTCGCAGCTTCTTGTAGCGGGCAAGAGCAGCAATGAAGATGAAGTTGCCAATGCCGCAGACCAGCATGATGCCAATCAGAGCCATCCCAATCACTATCTTGGCTGTAAAGAAGGTGCGAGTTTTGGTCATGTCATCTTCACTGTCTAGTGGAAGGTCGTAATCGTTGTAACTGAAATTGAAAGGCAAGGAGAAGTTTCGCAAGGAGGCTAAATCGCCATCGTGGAGCTTGTAGATTGCAGCGAAGTTGAAGGTGACAGTAGCATTTGGGATATGTTCAACTTGCTCCATGGACATGCTTGTTCTGACACGTGTCTTGGCTGGCCCTTGGTTTTGTGTTAAAATTTTGTGTTGTTGCAGGGCAAGAGGTGAGCTACCTCATTCCACCAACAGGGGGCAGGTGAGAGATCTCATTCGAAGTTTCCTTCTGAGCAACGAGTCATCTTGTCTTTGTCCCCATGAGCTTATAGAGCAACAGCCTCATTTACCTCCTTCTGTGGGAAAAAAATAGGAAAACATTTCCTGACAGGAAATTAGAGCAAAAATACTGTGCTGGAGGGAAAGCAATAGCCACATTATTGCCCTTCAGCTATATTGTTGACTGTGCACAATGGGAAGAAATAGCCTGTGAAAGGATGCCTCTGTTGTCATAAAATCCATTGGTTGTTACACCCCGCAGTTTTATTTACCAACAATGAAAATTTGTTTTCACTGCACAGTGAAATGACAATATAGGAGGAGTATAAAATCCAGTTTGAACCTCTGCAAGCCTTCAAGCACACAGTGATGTCATTCCGGTGCAAGGTAAAAAAAATAAAATGAGATGACAACACAATTTGCTGAAAAGTACCTGATGTGCCTTTTGGACAAAGATTTTCTCTATCCTAGATATCCCATAGCAATGTGGTAGGTGAGAACAAAAAAAAAAAAAGGATGTCCTGAATACGTTTCTTAAGTGTGGCCAAGACCCAAGAAAATAGCAACGCCAGCATCTTCCTCTATTGCAGCCATTCATCTAGTAGGGGGACCAAATTTTCAGGCAAAAAAAAATCCATTATTGCTTCTCTCAAAGCAGTGAAGCTTTGCCAGTTTGCACGGAGAAGATTTTGTCCAATGAACAATCTTTTAGGGCTTTGCTGTGAGGCTCTTTGGGTGAAAGAGACAATCTTCATTAAGCAAGAAAAAGTGCCTTGGATTTTTAAAGATGGAGAGGAGCAGGCTCCCCTTTTTGTACTGCTGATTGTACCAAATGATAAAAATGGATTTATTTTCCACATTGAGGAAAAAACTTTAATCTACTTCCTAATTTTGCCTCTACTCTGTACCATAATGCTAACGGCTGTCTTCCTGCATCTTCCTGCCACATCTGGAAATGCTCACACCAGACTCCCAGCTGTCAGGACAGTCCCACATCATCCCAGAAGAGAATCAGGGGGCATTTACCTCTTTTTCTGATTTGAGACAGTAGGTCTTCAGTATGTCAAACTCTATTGAACAATGTCTATCATGACTACGAAGGACAATCTGCAGAGCGGAGCTGTTGCCCCCTTCTTTCCCTGGAACTGCCCTCAGCCCCCCTGTACCAGCAGTTAATAAATTTGTCAGAGAAATTCTCTTGTACAACTGTCTCCACATTGGTTTTCAAATTGGGAGTTACAGAACAGCAGAATAATAGAAAGCCAAAGCCTGAAACTAAATGACAGTTTAAATTATTGACTACAAGGCATCCCCACAGCTGCCTGGAAATGTTAACATTCATTTAAGGGAAGTACTAAATAAATTCTTGGATGCAAAATCTTTGCGTTGGTCAAAGCAAGGAGCAGTATCTATTTCTGACAGGTTTCCGTGCAAAATGCTAAAAGACAGTTTTAAAATAAATACTGGCAACACAACCACCCATGACATAACACTATGAGCTAACTATACCTGCAGTCACTGTCATCTTCTTGGAGCTCTCAGGTACCCTGGGGATAGCTTCCAGGTTCTCTGCTGCAAATGTGCTGCTGTCACTGCAGAAGAGAAAGGATCACTGAAGGCAGCCAGAGGACTTCTCTGAACTATCAATTCTCTCCCAGGCAGGTTTTCCCTACTGCTCAGGGGAGGATGGCTCTGCTGTCTCTGAGTCTAAAGCCTTTTCTCAGTGGGAGGCACCTTAAAGCTGCCCACGCATTTCTGACTTTAAAGTGGCAGTGCGATACGGAGACAACAGAGCAGAGCCCCCCCTTTTTTTTTTTTACGTTACCCTGAAAGGATTGAATTGGCAGACTGGTGTAAAAACCCAGTGCACTGGCTCTTCAAGTTTTGCCTGTGCTGCGCAGCAGCTACCTACACCTGATGTGACACAGTAGCAAAATACAAACCTCCCAGTGGAGAGGAAGGGGAGGAAGCAGAGTGAGCGACTTTCCCAGGGATTTTTCTCCATTAATCTCTCCTGGGCTATTCTCTTTAAGACTGCATCTGTCATAGCTCCTATGACAGAAGGAAGCTCAAACATTTAATAGTCGTAAACTGCAGGACACAAACAGTTTTACTTGCCCTCTCAGGGAATTACTCTGAGTAGAAAAGGGGCAGTGAAACCTTATGGACTTGATGCCCTTCACTAAAGCTGCCTCTCTGTTACTCCGAACTACTCAAGGTCCATGGAGCCGTTCTCTTGCTTCCCAATTCTCCAAAAGGAAAGCAAAACCACACCAGATTCCCTGTCCTCTTCTTTACCTCCAGTCTTATTTACATTAGCTGATATTTTCCAAGATGCGTAATTGTGACACACTACGTCGTTCCCAGCAGATGAGACCGTTGGAGGCTGTAGAAGATCATGAACAGTATAGAAGATCTGTAGAAAACCTAAAATATGTGGCCTAGATTGCACACTCACAGCACTTATCTTTAATGAGATAGTGGGCAATTATCTCAGAAAAAAAGAAGATTAGGAAAAAAAAGTGTTAACGTGATATATATCTGGGGTAAAAGCGTTAGTAATGTAATACTTCTTCCAGAAAACCTCTGGAAGGGAGGAGAGTAGCCACTATCTGGGCCCAGCAGCGTTAAGAATTTCACAGCAAAGACTTTGCGTGAAAGTCAATGTAATATGAGAAAAGCTATTAAGGGATTTATAATATCCTGAGAGGCTACAACCAAATAAACAACAATGAAATCAGATACGATCCACTCATTGAATTATGTCAGCAAAAAAAATGTAATTATAGTAAGTATATGGAGAATCAAAGTGAACTTACAGTGTTTATCAGAATCATATCTATATGATCTCTATAATGGGTGACATAAAACTTCAACGTCCCTTAAAAAATGCTAGTGCACAAAAGGGAGCTCTTGCAAACTTTACATTAGGAATACGCATGATCTTAAGGGTTTAAGACTTTGTTCAGCTGTGTCGCAATAAGTTATGAAGCGAGTTACGGAGCAATGGAACAGTATAACTGCACTGACGCAAGGCAAGCTGGCATCAGGGCCCTGATAACTCCAGATCTGGAGTTCATGCTCAAGTATGTAGCTTCTATACAGGACATGTTCATCCAACCAAGATCGAGGTAATTGTGCTATATGTGTGAAGATGCTTCTCAAAAAATACTAATAATATTGTGAAATGATGGGATTTGTGTAAGGGCTGTATAAGGCAGTACTTTGTAGTTGTTCAATAGAAATTGTTTATTAGACAGAGAAACCCCTGTGTCCCTTACAGCAACATGGGTGGAGTGAAAGATAAAAGGCAAGTCTAGAGCCACATGGACTGTGGCGATACTGCAGGGACTCTAAAGCCATGGGGTTTCCCAGCTCACATGCTATCTAAGAAGACCCAAGGACTGCTTTCAAAAAATGTAGATTCTTGTGTCTTCTGGTGTAAATGTGCTGATAGAGCATCTCCCTGGAGCAGGCAGGCTGATCCTTAGCACAGGCAGCACCCTGTCTGTGCACAGCTGGGAATTTTGTTGTCCCAGTACTGCCAAGTCCACGGCTTTGCACCCTACAGGTCTCCTCTTCCTGGGAACAGGGCCCTAGGAGGCTTACAGACACAAAATCCCCATTATTTTTTAGCGAGCACATGATTCTGGTGTTGGATTTCTTCCTAAGACAAGGTTTCGCCTTCATAGTTTTTATTGGTGATTCCAGTGACTTCCGCAACGGTGTCAGAACATTTTATGCAGTGTCACGGTGCATTTTGTGAGACCAGCGTTATCAGTTCGGTAAACTCAGTATGAGAAATAAAAGCTGATTCTAAAAACTATAATGAAAAAATTTACATTTCTTTTGGTTTGGTTTTTTATTAGTATGTTCACTGTTTGTTCAGGGAAGTTATTTGCAAGCTAAGTGATGCAAAAAAGGTTGCAGTGTGAAGTACTTCTTTAGAGACTTTGAAATAATGGATTTCTTAAACTAGCATTTAGCCTAGAAACAGACCTAAGGACTCTGGTTTCATTTCAAAACGGCAAACTCACCACCTACTGCCTTTTTTTCCTAATTGTTAAATAAATTGTACTCTGAGTGAGGTAATTAATCCTAGGGGACTTACATAGGTTATGCATAAAGTATTGCTGGAGTTTTACAAGGGTTGCTAATACAAATCAGTTGGTGAAATATGACAAGAGCATCAGACATTCTGTGATTTTCTGAAAAACAAACAAAAGGTTGCAGCACACATAGGTTACATGTTTGTAGTTACATGTTAGTTCTGCTGTTAGTATTAGAATTTAAAGGTCACAGAAATTTATATAGGCTTCATCGAAATTGTATTTCCAATAATCGTTGGATTCTCCTATGTAGAATTTGAGATTGGAATTTAAGGAAAAAAATTCAGGTTTCTTTGACTTGGCTATTGACTTAGTGGGTAGCTGTGGTTGACTTTTTTTTTTTTTTTACTGTGAAATGAAAGGATAGTAGTACTGTCTTTTGAAAAATGTTTTGACACTTGAAGATGACAAGCACCACTTAAAGCAGGCATTGTCATTCAGATTACGAGGAATTACTGATTATAGAGTCACAGTTAGCAGGTCTCTGATCCTAGAGTTCTGTGCCATTCTCTGGGCCTGTGTAGTTCTCAGGACATTAATTTTCTAGCAAAAAGGGTTGGCATTCAATGGGACCAAATATGGATGCTCTTTGTGGCAATCATTTTCTATCTGTTTTCTTTCTAAGCATCCAGAATCTGTATTTATAACTGAATATGCCTTGCCTTGCAGGGAAGATATGAAAGAGATTGCAATGCTGTTATCAATTACCATTTGAATGGCTTTCAGTGTTCTCATGAGTCATAGAATTTCTTCCCAACCTAGACCTCCGTTGTGGTTAGGACCACTGTTTGGTTCTCACAATGTTATTAAGAGCAAGAGTGGTTACAACTAAGGCGAAGGATTTATTCAGGATAAGTGAAAGAATCCCTCGGACTGGTTTGCAAAATATAGGATGAGAAAGAAACCACGTGAGGCTTATTTCTGTTTGGATAAAAGATGCCATCCTCCAAGAAGACTAAGGATTAAAAGGTAGATAAAAATAAAGTAAGGAAATATTGGTATCAGATGGCTATCAGTAGTTAGATGCAGTTTTCAGTATCTGTAGAAAGTACTTTTGTACGTGATAAGGATAAGCTTCTAGTTTCAGTGAAAATAGCTAAAATATCACTTAAAAGTAGGATAGTTACTACCTGGGCCAATGCTCTTTCTCAGTTACCATTTTCTAACTTCGTGCTACGAAAGTTTGCCTACTGTTTGGTTAAGTATAGGTTTCTACACTCAAAAATTAAAAAGCTTTTTTTTTTTTTATGTAAGAAGAGATGAATGAAATTGGAAAAGGATGCAGTATATTAACTACTGATCACCTCTTCAGAGAAAAAGAACCCCAGAAACCCAAACACCAGCACTATTTGGTCTGTAATTTCCCATGTACCAGCTCTGGCAACGTAAAGCACAATTGATGACAATACATTTAAAGGAGTTAAATTCAACTTTTTGTATTGAACTTAATGAAATAAACATTCAACAGTCAATATAGAAGGTACAGGTAGTGAATACCAAGCTACGAAGTTCAGTAAATAAGTGTTCTTGTCTTTCCTTTAATTTTATGCAGTTAATCTCTTTATTTTCTGAACAATTTTTAATGCTGATTTTAAACATATTTTCATTTCTGGTAGTCTCACTAAAATACCTCTGTTAATATTTTCTATGAATTAGCCTCTAAATGTCTACATTTTCAAAACAGATCCAGCATTTTGCGTGGATAAAATAGAGATCAGTTTACAAATCAGTAAAACCAGTATATGAGTGTTTTTATCCAGCCATACATAATGTCATTTTTAAAGCAACAGGGAAACATTTATTCAGTTCTTGCTTTTGTGTTCTTTAGAAGACAGTGTTCTGAATTTTTTGTGTCAGGAACTCTTTAGCATTTTTATCCTAACAGTGATAACTACTTTATGTGAAAGAACAACAGCTGTTTTTTGAAACACAATGGCTTATGAGTATACACAATTTTTAAAAAGTACAGAACGGTTATTTCTATAGAGTTTACTTTCTTTTTGTCATCTTTCAGAGTGTATGTCATCGCGCTGCTTTCATATTTGTTAATCGTTTATTTTGAAGAAAGGGAATCAGTGACATACTCTCGGTTTTGGAAGTACTGAGCTGACTGCAGCCAGAAAACCAGTGCATCAGAGGTGCTCCTGGTAAGCTATGCAAATCTTTCTCAGCATCGTCATTCTTCAATTAAAATCAAAATATTCCTCCTGATTTTGGAGATTTCTATCATTTTTATATCTCCTGATTTCACACACACAAACTTAGTGCAGTGCTTTAACTGCTAACTGTTTCTCAACTTTTGGAGTTATATCAACAATCAGGGAAAACCACTAACTCAATAATTAATCTACTTTGTGATGACGCTTAGCTACTTTAGAAAGAAAAAATTGTTTGGACTGAATAGGTTTACTTAAGCAAAATGACAACTAGATTTTCACAGTAAAGCCAGTAGAATTCCTTCAAAATCCGTAGTGCACTAAAGCAGGAAGGAGATTTGCCCCTACATGAATATTGTTCTAATCTTTTTCAAACCGACATCTAGTTTGATACGTTACTGTGGCTTCAGGTGCTTGGAAATCACCTCGTTTTACAAGCCACTTTAGTATTGCACTATCAGGAATAGCAATCTTAACAGTCACCTTTACTTTCATTCTTTATTCTATTTGTTTATATATCCACAGTACTGTTTAAACAATTTCCTTTTAAAAGTCTCCGCAAGCGCTGAATGTCATTTAGTTCTGGGAAGCTGCCCTAGTCACATTGTGGTTTTGATGAACAGTGTGTTTTCCTCTCTGACTACCATGTTGGAAGATACTCATGAAAGCTCAGGACAAGAACATAAATGGAAAAACAAACAAAAAAACCCCCCATACAAACAGAAGTACAGATACTTTGTTCCTGAAAATCCTAATCTCAATAATCCTGATTTCTATCCATGGTACTATTTGGGAGATTTCTTCAAAAGAATTGTGGGGGTTTTTTGTTGTTATTTTTCTGTTTGTTGATTTTTTAAGAAGTTTGTAATCTAAAACTGAAGCTTTCATTAAGGCACTGCTCTAATACCTTTAGATGGAGTCTCAGAATACCTGTGAGGTAGAAGTAAATTATTCTCTTCACTCATTTTATGGATGATAACACGTGACACGTGCTGACTTTCTGTGGTATCTTGTGATAGGGCAGCTACTAATATCTGATAGCTGTACTCTTACTGTCTCTTCACCACTGATATGATTTTCCCTTCACCTAATGATCTTGATGTTAAATGTACTAATGAATAAAAAATAAAAGAAAAACAAGCAGGAGAATAGTGGAAGAGAAGAAAAGAATTTTAAAAAGCCCTGATGACATTTCATAGTCAAAAAAGTTTTAAAAAGAGTGTGATTGGAGAAATGAGCAAGCATCATAACAGTAATTGGCATTTCAACTTCATGGTACATAAATTCAAGAGATAATAGTTTGGAAGAAATAATTTCAGCTACTTGAGCACCTTACTGTGTGTTACAGTAATGGCAGTATAATTATATTTGCAGTATTAGTGGCTCTGTAACTGGAAATTCTAGCCATGTAGGCAGTAACCATTGAAGAGAAACAAAACAAGTGCGTGCATAAAGAGTGAGAAGAAGATATCAGAGATTTAATGGATTGGAAGTAAAGCATTTGAAATATAATAACATGAAGAACATTTGTTTTTCCTCTTGTGATTAGGCTTGAATAATGAAGTATCTGAAAAGTGGTTGGAAGTAAATAAGAGCTAGGGATTTCTTTTTTTTAGTTTCAAGAAGGGATATAATTTAAATTGTAGTATTTGTCTCTCTCTGAATCTGAGAGGTGAGATAAATAAAGAGAAATGAGTTAAAGCCAGAGGGAGCATGTCCCTTTTAAATGTGTACACAGATTTACTTCCAATTAATTTCAAGGCTGTTGTTTTGATTTACTCCAGCTGTGCTGTGCAACAGTCTCAAAAGTACTGGGCTACCTCTCTTGCATGAGATTGCCATTTGTGCCTGGTTTTTAGCAAAACATGGTTACATGTCTCAATGACATGGGGGAAAGAGATTTGCCTTTGGATGTGAGGCTACGTAGCAGGGAGGGGAGAGGGGCCAGGCAGTCAGGAAAGGATGTATTTTACCTTTTCTGTCTCCTCCCACAATTGCCAAGTGCAGACTAACAGAAGTGCAGATATTGAGTAGGGTGTGGACTGCCCAGGGGCTCTGTAGTCAGTACGGAAATTGCTCTGAGATTGGTTTAATTATTTAAAACATGCTGCTCTGACACATTGAGGTTGTTAAAAACCCAATATTCCCAGAAAAGAGTTTGGTTAGTCTTTAAAATCAAATGATTGAAAACAGCAATTCAATTAAAGCTTTAGTAGTTCTGGGAAGAGTTTTATGATGTAGCCGGAAAGACTGAATTTACTTTGTTCTGACAGTTTTCGGCCAAACATTGGCTTGCTGAGACCAATGCATGTCAAATATCCCCTTGCATCCCATATGAGGTTCCTTCAGGCATCCTGCTCATGACAGAGAAAAGTCCTGGAGGCCCTGGCAGCAGGACACCCATCCTGTCCGTACCTTGTGTTCTGCTGGTCAGGCCTGCTCTCTTTTCTCGCATGTGTATCAGGGGCAAAATTGGTTTACCCTAATTTTATACATCTGTCAATTAGAAACCTAAGAAAGGTGTCCTAGGCTGGATAATTTACCCAAAATTTCATGTCATCCCATGGTAGTTCTCATCAGATAGTCAAGATGATGCACCCTTCGCAGAGCCCTGTGACTTGATCGTAAAGAGGGCAAGTTTCTTGCTTTGTGAAAAGGTCCATTTTCAGCTAATGTCTTTCTGCTGCAGAATAGTTTAACAAAAAAATTGTCAAGATACCTCCCTGGCAAATCCTCTCAATTCTTCTCTGTACAGGTTTAAGTGATTGCAAATTGATGGTAAGGTATGGTATGAAATCAATATTCTGAAAGTTTAAGTGCTGTTTTAACAACCATAAGGTAATTTTTTTCCCTCAGAAATACATGTATGGTGTTTATCTCTTTTATTTTCTAGGAGGATGATGATTCTCCTATGGGGTGATAAAGGCTGAAATAGGTTATTTTAAAAAAAAATTCATTTTCAATTTATTACTATGTGCCACTCAAATATAAAAGGCAGAAAGCGTAACATTCTGGCTGTCAAAAATTGCCACTTTTAAAACCTCCTGATCTGTTTAATACCCAAGGGCTTTTCTGTCATTTGGCTGTAGCACTCAGTCCTGCATTAAGATTGAACATTAGAATAAATTTTTTATTATGACAATGTCTTCTCTGATAGATCACGAAAGCTTTTAACTGCCATCATGGAGCTTGGAGACAAAATTGACAAACACAATTTTCTGGCAAGATGCACCTTCCTTAACATTGCTTTCTAGTAAATGAGAAACGTTCACCCATTTTTCTGTGCCAATTCAGTATCTTGACGGTCATTCTTCTATGCAAGAAAATGCACTTGATCTTATTGCAAATGAGAATCATAGAATGGTTAGGGTTGGAAGGGACCTTTAAAGGTCATCTAGTCCAACCCCCCTTCAAGGAGCAGGGACATCTCCAACCAGATCAGGTTACTCAGAGCCTCATGCAACCTGGCCTTGAGAGTTTCCAGGGATGGGGCACCAACCACCCCTCTGGGCAACCTTTTCAAGTATCTCACCACTCTCATTCTAAAAAATATTTCCCTAATCTAATGCGGATCTACCTTCCTCTATGTTAAGACCACTAACCATAGTCCTGTCACAACAGGCCCTGCTGAAGAGTCTCTCCCCGTGTTTCTTGTAGGCCACGTTGAGGTACTGGAAGACTGCTATTAGGTCTCCCCAGAGCCTCCTCTTCTCCAGGCTAAACAGCCCCAACTCTCTCAGCCTGTCCTCATAGGAGAGGTCGTCCAGCCCTCTGATCATCTTCGTGGCCTTCCTCTGGACTTAGTCCACCTGGTCCATGTCCTTCTTATGTTGAGGGCTCCAGAACTGGATGCAGTACTCCAGGTGGGGTCTCACCAAGGCAGAGTAGAGGGGGAAAATCACTCCCTCTACCTGCTGGCCATGCTCCTCTTGATGCAGCCCAGGATGCGATTGGCCTTCTGGGTCGCAAGGGCGCATTGCCTTCTCATGTTGAGCTTCTCGCCCACCATCACTCCCAAGTCCCTCTCCTCATGGCTGCTCTCAATCCATTCTCCGCCCAGCCTGTATTTGTGCCTGAGATTGCCCTGACCCACGTGCAGGACCTTGCACTTGGCCTGGTTGAACTTCATGAGGTTTGCACGGGCCCACCTCTCCAGCCTGTCCAGGTCCCTCTGGATGGCATCCCTCCCTTCCAGCGTGTCGATGGCACCACACAGCCTTGTGTCATCGGCAAACTTGGTGAGGGTGCACTCTATCCCACTGTCCATGTTGTTAGCAAAGATGTTAAATAGGGCCGGACCCAACGCAGACCCCTGAGGAACACCACTTGTCACCAGTCTCCACTTGGACATTGAGCCGTTGACCACCACTCTCTGAGTGCGGCCATCCAGCCAACTCCTTATCCACCGAGTGGTCCATCCATCAAACCCATGCCTCTCTAATTTAGAGAGAAGGATGTCATGCGGGACAGTATCAAAAGCTTTGCATAACTCCAGGTAGATGATATCCGTTGCCCGTCCCTTGTCCACTGATGCTGTCACCCCGTCATAGGAGGCCACCAAATTGGTCAGGCACGATCTGCCCTTGGTGAAGCCATGTTGGCTGTCAGCAACCACCTCCTTGCTCTCCATGTGCCTTAGCATGGTTTCCAGGAGAATCTGCTCCACGACCTTGCCTGGTCATGGAGGTGAGGCTGACCGGCCTGTATTTCCCCAGGTCTTCCTTGTTCCCTGTTTTGTAAATGGGGGTTATATTACCCCTCTTAAAGTCATCAGGGACATCTCCAGACCGCCACGATTTCTCAAATATGATGGTCTGCAGCTTGGCAACATCCACTGTCGGTTCCTTTGGGGCTGCAATGCACCTCATTGGGTCCCATGGAAATCAGTGTGATGTACCTTGCCCCCTTGCCCTAACAGTACTTTCCTCCTGGGTAAAGCATCACACGAATCCATCATTGGTCACTAAAGGGAGTGAATTGTTTTTGAGAATCTGTCAGAACTTTCTGTTCCTTGAGTCGTCCCTCAAGCTGTTGTATCTGGCAAGGGTCTTCAGGAGGCACCAGATTCTAAGTCTAGAAAGGATTCCAATATTGCAGTGAGGTGATTTTTGCATGCCCATGCAATATATGGATAGTTGAGTCACGTGGATACACTGAAAGCTGACTGTATGATGCTGCATAGAGGAGTTAAATAGTGAGGTTATTTCAGTTTTCAACATTTTCATTTTTTCTTTTTTAGTTTTAAATTTCGTTTGTATTTTTGGTTTTTTTTTTTTGCTTTTGGCTATTATTCACACTGCCATGCTAAATAAGTGTGTGAGCGATGGAGGGGGAGGGTCTTGCGGGGCAGTCGTAAGGATTTACTCATATTAGACATTGAATAAAGTGCACAAATCGTGAGCTTTCCTCTTCCATTTTGTGTGCAGTATTAATTCATGGCTTGTGGCACCAGGAAATCAAATGGGCTGGTCTCCGGAACAAAAGTTGTCCAGGATCAAGGGTATCTTAGACAAATGTTGTCACAAGTATCACAGGAATAAATGCATTTCTTGAGCCTGGGGATCCCTTTGCAGAGGGGATTTTCTGTCTGCTTCAGCTGCTGTATACAGAAAAGGCTTCTGTGAGGGAGGCGACAACTTCTTATCCCTTACAACCTTATTAGAGCAACTGCCTGCAGCACCCTATCTCTGTAGGTGTAGCTGAGCTAATCTTTAGAAAACCAGCTTTTTGAAAATTGGACATTATTTATAGCTAGCATAATACTTTGTATCAAAACTGTCACTTCATAGGAGATATCTGGGGTTTTAAAGCAGTCTTTTAAAAAAAGTAATTTCTTTTAATTTCAAATGGATGTTTTTATTAAAAAACTTTCACAACTTCTTTTTTTACACAAATCAAAACACAGATATCTGTTTCTTTGGAGACCACATAGTCTTAGATATGTAGTTCACAAAGTATTTTTGCATGTTTTTAACAGAGTAGGCAGAAGTATTTCTCTTGTTTTATTATGTTTTTAATTGAAGGGAAAAGTCAGTGATGAGCATTTTAATAATATGCAAGTTTAAAAATGTCTGACTAGGAATGAAACATTTTCTTTTAGTTCTGTTCTCTGTCATTTCTAACATTTCCTTTATTTTTAAACAGAAAGTGATTTCAAAGCAAAGTTTATCAGAAATATTTAGAGAAAGAGTTTCTATAGGTCATGGCTTAAAGCTCAAGTGAGAAATTCCTCCAACCTGATTTTTTTCTGTCATTTATCTTGTTAAAAGTAAATAAACATACCTTACAAAAGACTAGATTCTGACCAGCAAAAGTACAGAAACTTATGCTTGCATGTAGTGCTGTTGATTGCCAAGGGGTCTCTGTAAACTTTCTGTTTTATTTTCCATGGGGACTTATGCCATGCATGTGTCGGATGCAGTTTTCCATGGGTGGGAAAATCTGGGCACACCATAAATGCGAAACACAAGATCTGTTCATTGCCATCTGATTTAAAAAGCTATTGAGCCCTGATTTACTGCTGGGATTTTCATGGGTTCTGGTATCTACCCATATAGCAGCATGTGTGCTATGCTGGAAGGGCCCATTCAGCCCTCAATGAGTGTGGTACAGAGAGGCACGTACAAGACTAACTGAATAAAGAAGAGCACTTTATCTTTTCCTAAATGTCATTTAAAATTTCTAATGTTTTGCAGAAACATGAGTTCCTTTTTGCATTTACTGAAATGATTAAAACTCCTACCATTACAAAACTGAAACGGGTAAGAGCCATGATACCATTATTACTACTGCTATCTCTCTTCCAGATGTAGGACTTATTCCTATTAAGGTGCAGCAATCCCCATTAATGTGAAACTTCAGCTTGCATCACTAAAATACGATTCGACATCTGTCTAATCTGCTTCTATTGAAATGCTGCCAATGCTGTGTGCTTCAAAAAATTAACTTCAGTGTTTTGTACTTTGGGCATCTTGGCTGGGTATGAAATTGGAAAAGAAAACTAGAAGTAACGAGCTGCTTTGTCAACCCAAATGACTTCAGCAGAAATCTTTAGTGTATTCGTCAGAGTACTCTCTCTTAGAAACTTTGACAGACACTATTTTTTTATTTTAGCAGGGCAGAAGAAACTTTAAGCTCCCAAACCTTATGGCTCTGGGGAAAATGTAATTATTTCTAGAATAGTTTGTTACACAATTTTAACTGAGTCATTCTTATGGCTTCTGACAGGAGTTGCTGTCTTGACTTCTCAGGGCTGATAATGACTGGCTCTGGAGAGAGGTCAGTTAAGCTCATCCCTTAAATGAGGTAAAGAGGAGTGCTGTGCGGTGAGGACTGAGATGCAAAATTAGGAAAATTGAAAATGAATGAACTTTAGTTACATAGAGACTTTTGTGTGCTGAAAATCTATCTATATTAAAAAAAACTACAATAAATGAAACACCTGTATAAAGGCTTCTGATCAAGGTAGGCTTCTTAATGGTAGTCTAGACTTTAAAAGATTTGTGTTTTTTACTTCAAACAATTACAAAAAAAAAATTGCCTCCTCTGCCCCACATAGAAGCAAATTCAGGGTTTGCTCGATAAAGGAGAGTGCAAGAGCTATGAAACCACAAGTTGGAAGTGCTTCTCTGTATTATCTGTCTAATTAAAATTCACTGGTATAGAAGGTAAGTTGTTCTAATAAATACTTGGGGCTTAAGCATAGCAACAAGCAAAGAGTAAACTTTGCCTCAGTTAAATATCACAAGACCCTGTAAATAGTAAGCAAGTCTTATTCTACACGTTTGCTTTGCGCATACCACTTTCTTACATTGCTTTTTCACCATGTGTTGATGTGTCCAACAGAGAGCACTTTGACCACTCAGAGACAAATTGCAGATATCCTCCAAATTCTGCTGCAAACAATGCAAATGTCTGATGATTAAATAGATATTTCCAGTATTTGCTACAGTAAGTCCTAAGTGTACTTATGAAGAAGTCCAAGGTAATATTCTGGATCTGTGTAAATCAGTTGGAATTTCACCGCTGTCTTCAGATGTGTTCAGATTTCCAGACAGTTACAGTCTGGGGAGCTTAGGAAGTCCCACTGATATGAAACATGATTGAACTTGAACACCTAGTCTATACATTGTTGTCGCTTAGAGCAAATATCAGTCACGGAAGGCAACTGTTTTTGACTGTAAAAGAGACACGATAAATGCACAGGAAACAAAAAAAAAAGACTGTTGGTATTTTTCCCCGAGAGCAATTAGTTTATTCTTTATCACTGTCTACAGCAGATAGAGCAGATTGACAAAGAAAAAATGAAGAAGAGTTGTTTGGGTTTTTTACGCAAGCAGTGGATGGCAAATGTTGGTTTCATTTGTATTAATTAGCGTTTTGCCACTATCTCCAAGACAGACATATCTATCAAGCTTGCTTAGTAGTAACATTTAAGCTGTGTTTAATTCCTTTTAATGTATGTTATCTATATTTGCTTGCCCTGACCTCTTCCTACCCCTCCCAAGGCATCTGACTTTGGCTACAGTCAGAGGCAGGGATGTGAACCAAGTGGCCATCCTTTGGTTTTCAAGGCAGCAGACAGAGTATCTGCAAGTAGTGTTCACCTTTCATTCCTACATGGCATGGGTCAGATGACATTTGCTGAAGCTGAAGAGAACACACAAGGATAGATTCCACAGCTCAGGAGACATGTGACAGTGTGTAAATCCGTTGTGTGTCAGCCCCTGGAGATATTGGCCACAAAGCTTGGATTTGTCATATTGCTTCAGTCTGCCTAGCTCTGAACACACAGGGTTACAAATTATCTGGTGTAATCTCATGTAAATAGATTGATAGATGCTCCTGGGAGAGAGATCCTAGACCAGATAAAACCACACAGAGCCACTGGCAGTATTTACAGCAGTACTCTTGTATAAACAAGGCCAGGACAGGTCCCACTGTGGAAGAAGCCTGCAGTATCTTAGATCTGGTGTACTGTGTTAGCATCACTGCTTGCTGGCGAAATGCCGTATCCAGGCTGTTTCCTGTATGTGAGATGACAGTAGATACCTGGCAGGTGATTGCAACCCTGGCACTGTACTCTCTTTGGAAGGGTTCTTGGCTGGTGTCAGATGGTGTTTTTGCAGTGAGCATATGCCTGGCTTTCATTGCTGCTTGCCTCAGCTGCTGGCGCTCTTCGTATTCTGCACTGCCCATTTAACACTCCACTAACTGTGGAGAAGAAACTGACTCAAACTGTCTCAACTAAGGGAAGATTAGCTAGAAGGAAGATATAATTAAAAAAACAAAACCAACAGAACCAAACAAAATGAAAACCAAAATCTAGAAGAGAGCTTGAGAAAGTATTGTAAGCAATTTAAGAATCTAAGCACATAGTTAGTTATCTAAAAAATAATTTAAAACCTATGAGCTTACAAGATAGGATTAAATTCCTTTCTTCAGAAACAATCTATTTAACATTGCTCTGCAGTAATTTCAAAGATATTCTTGGTGCATTCTGGCCTTCTGAAAACCAGAACAAATACAAAATTCTTCCAAAACAAACACCATAGAATGCCTGACATCTCATAAAATGAAATACTAAACAAATGCATTTTAGAAAGGTTTGAATGACAGATTCTTGTTCTCTTATGTCAGTTTGAGCTATCCATTGCTCTGTAGGTACCTTTCAGAGGGAAGGAAAGGGCAAAAGTCTCATGTTCAAGGAGTCTTGTAGTTATGCTTAGCTAAAACTTTGGAGTTGCTCCTGCTGGGAAATCTCAATGGTACAATCAAGAAGACACAAACATGATAATTCAGTCTGATTATTTTTTTTTAAGAAGGTATATACAATGGCTTTTCCTTATTTTGTTGTAAGCTGTATATTAGGGTGTAGGTGAGCTCATCTTTGCTGCAGAGGAAGCTTGAAGGATATGAGAAAGTGTGTTAAGGAAAGACAAGAAAATGAGGTACGGTCTATTTTTTTAATGTCTTGCAGCATAGGCCTCTACTTGACGACTTTGCTTTCTACTTGCCTTTCTCGATCTCCTGCAGTGCAAGGAACTGCACTGTTTTCACCATCTTTGCCCAGTTCAACAAAGAATTCTGTGTGTGTCAATCACTACATTATTTACTTAAGTGTGTTTTCAGGCTTACCGCATGAGGTGGTACTAACTGAGCTCTCAGTGCTGCTATAACAATTTTACTGTTGTCCTTTGCATGTAATTAACATTGATAATGGTATTTTTAAATAGTGCAAGAATCAGCCAGGACGACTTTTGGCATTTTTCAGTATTGCCACTGATGTACAAATAATTATTTTTATATTTGAGGCAATTTTTTTTTTGTTGATCAAGAAGGCAAAAGGCAGCACTTCATTGATTAATATTTTTTCTCCCTCTCTTCGTTTCCTTACTAGATTAGAAACATACTGAACCACTTAGCTACAGATTGTTGTATTTACAGGGATTTCTTTTCTTTAACTTCCTAATTTGATCTGAAAATTGATCTGAAAAATAACACTCACTTGATATCAAATACTACAGTCAGGTTCCTAACCAAGACAAATATCAGCTACTACTCTTACTTTAACAAATTGCTTGTTCCACTTCCTCTATCTTTAACTGTGCTTTAATTCCAAAGGAATTATGTCTTTTTTATGTGTAGGTTTTTAAGTTCAGGAAATCCATTCACGTATCTTGATTCTTTGTTTTATCATTCCCTGTTTCAGTTATTCTAGTTTGTTCCTTCTCAGAATTTATTACTTTTTCATTATTTAATATCCTTAGATGTTAATGAGAGGAGAAAGGGAGCATCTGGCCCGACCACAGTAAGGAACAATGTTTTGGATGTTCTTTTGAATTTTGAATGTTTCCATATTTAAATTATAGTTTTATCTAGGGGATCTCTCCTACAATGTTGTTGAATTGCAGGCATGCACTATTGAAGTCTTCTATCTGAGTAACATGGTCATGATGTAAAGAAATGCAATAATCATATTTTACAAAATGGGAAATAAAGCACCTGCCCACACAGGAAAAAAAAAGGCCTTCCTTAGCAGTGCATTAGAAATCTTCTTTTTCAGTGCAAAGCAAAAGGGCACTTTTAATATATTTATAAAAAGGAGAACGTGTCCAAATTGGACATTAAAGTAAAGAGGAAAAATGTTTTTCTTCACAGCAAATGGCTTCAAATTTCACAAGAGCAAAGAATTCTCAGACGTTTCAGCATAACAAAACAAAGACTCATCATTGTTGCAAAATTTGCTCTAAAACCTGTTATCTAAACTTGGAGTTAATTAACATGTCCAGAAATATGTTACTATGGCTACACAGCTACAGATGTGCCAGGATAAATTAAGTATCTTTACTTAAACACTGGCACTGTGCACAAATTCAGTAAATTTATAACAGTTGTAACTCTCTCATTTAGATGCTAATTTGATTCTATTTGCTCTGTTCTACAATATAAAGCGTATTTTCTGGAATCTGGAGAACTTTTCTTAACTTCTGAAACATTCCCAATGTTGCAGCAGCATGAAAACTAGAGCTATTGCCTATGCACAGGTAATAACTGCCTATTGCATTTTGATAGTAATCTTTTTATAGAAGGGAAAAGGTGGAAAGGATTTTCATAACTGATTTATACATGTTTGCAAAACTAAAAAAAAAGGAAAAAGAGACTTTTAAATTATTTTGACCTTAAAAAGACTGTATTTTAAGGAAGGCAAGTATTATTGTGAAATTTTTCATTGGTTTGAAAAGTTTAATTATTCTTGAATGTTATTGATGTTAAGTCTTCAGTCAGCTCTGACTATTTATCAAATGCGTGAGAGCCAAGAGTTATTTACTACCGAAAAGTTACTTATGCCATAGCACAAAATCAAGGGCAATATCCCAATTGTACAATTATTATTTTGGAAGGAGAATATGCCATTTGAATACATAAATAATGCACTTCTCCATCTTAACTTAATGAAGGGGGGCACCAGCTCTGTGTAAGTGCAGGCTTCCGAAAAATTGCTTTGGGGAGATTTTCTAAGACTCCATCAGCAGACAGGTGTCTAGCTTCTGGAACTCAGATGACAAATGGACATAATTTGAGCATACAAGATATTTGGTTACTTCTGCATTGCTACCTTTGCTGAGAACCACCGTCGCTGTATGGTCTTTCACATACTCGAGTGAAACGGGGACTCAGAGTAACAACTGCTTCTTTGAACTTCCTAGTGAATGACACTACCAGCTCTTCCCTTGCCACACTCATCTGTTTTCACACATCCGTGCATACTGACAATGTTGCAGGAAAGGAGCTTTTCCTGGGGCTACTTACTTCCTTGCTCAAAGCAGCTTGGTGCAGTGTTGGAGATGCCACTTATCCCTACGTATAGCCACACACACCATGTTCTCACAGGCAGACCTAAGGGTTTGCCTGTTGCACACTTCACCTCTGAAGGTGGTTACCTCCCTCTGACCATATCCCCAGCTTTTTCCTCCAACTGATTCACCTGTTGGAGGTTGTTTGGATAGGTGCAAAATGGCCAGCCAGGGTAAAAAAATCTGCAGTAATTCTGAGTAGTCTTTAGTACACTAAATGTATAAAATACTGTAAAAATGCCACTTAAATGTAAAAAAAATCAGACCTTGCCAATTTGATGCAGCACAGTGCTACAGTACTGGACGGAGTGGCCACAGAAAATTTTTACCGTTTTATACAATTTAGGATCTGAAATAATGCTAAGAAATTTAAGCTCTGGAATCTATATGTTTTTAGAGAGAAAAGTATCCACTAACAATGGGGTAAGGGATCTTTTAATAAAATAGTGCAGGATTCTGTTTTAAAAGGCTATATCTTTATGTACAAGAATAAGAATTACATTGTCATTTCCTAAACTCTTTGGTGAGCTTTACTTTCATTCTATTTAGTACTGAGTGCTCTGCTGGAGCATTTGCTTGCCTATATCCTTGATGTCCTTTGAGCTTTCTTGAATGTAAAGGTGGAGGTAACAGTCAACTTGAAACACTTGGAGTGTGGGCCTCAAGATGCAGAATTTTCACTTATTTATAAATGCTGCATCTTTACATTTTCTGTTCTTGTCTTAGTACTGAACTGACTTCCCTCTAGCTGGGTTTTCCATAAAGAAAAAATATCCTGTCTATTTATCTTTATTAAAATGTACAAAGCCAACAATTGACTAGTAACGTTATTTGGCCATTATATTTTTACAATAGAGAAAAAACATCCTTGTAATCACCATCTGTCTTCTTTGTCTTGCCTTTTCGACTTGGGAAGTGAATGGCAAGGTCCAGTTAGAGAAATAGGAGTGTTTGCATGCATGAAACTCTGAGCCAGGATTTCTATTAGAAAGATCAGATTTGTGTCTTACCCAACTGGTCTGCGTCAGTGACTGCCATAACCTACATCGTAACTGGGATCATCCTTGTGTCTTCACTGGTTACTCTAGATGTTTATTTCTGTGACTGAGTAGGAGAGATCGCCCAAATGTTAAAGGAAAAATTAATTCCAGCAGAAATTACATGTAGAGTATATAAACTGCAAGATCATGCAAAAGTGACATGTAAAAATATTTTCTGTAAGACATTGGCAGCATAAAGAGAAGAGATCAGCTGAAATTCATTAATACAGGGAATGTATTAAAGTCAGGCTTATCATCCCAGCTAATTTTTTTGAGATTCTTCTGTGTTAGGAATATCACTTACTCCTTCTATTACTAGTTTAAGAGATTGTATTTAATTACATCTTTTGATCATAAGGTCCTTAGTTGTTTTGTAGTCTTTTCGTTCGCATATGTGAAGCGGCATATAAAGTATTTCCTGCAAATATAGGATGCACATTCTGTGTTGTTTTTCAGATATTACTTTATATTGAAATACTGAAAACTCAGTGAATTTTTTAACCTCTATTTTTCAGTAACTGAAGTCACAAAAGACTAGCAAAAATGTCTATAAGCAACACTATGTAGGAAATAAATGGTACACCTATTCTAAGTTTCAGAAACAATTTTTGCAAGTTGTTGTCTGATTTTTCTTTGTATTGATCAAACTTTCATTTTGATGATATCCAAACAAAAACAAAATGATGTATAATTTCTGTAGATTAAGATAAAGCTTTTCTGTTTATGGACAAAAGAGAAATTTCAAATGCAAAACCCAATGCAAGACCTGATTTTCAGAAGTCCTTAATGTCCCCCAACCTCACTGAAGTGAATGGGAGCGAAGTCAAAACTGACTTACCAGCATAAAGATAACAGGCATTACTCTGTATATTGCATCTGTATGCCGAATTATTACCTATTTCTAAATAAAATATTCATGGAGTATCTCTGAACAGTTTCCGAAGTCATCCATTATAGATTCATGTATTGGTTAGCAGTCTGTATTGACATTTGACTTAATGCATAGTAACAAAAACTCTGCTTTCCAGCACGAGAGATACTAAACACAGATACTACAAACACAGAGAGGTGGTGAAGCTGAGATTCCATCCCTTGTGGAAATGTCTGAATCTTTGCTCTGTTCCTATGCTCTTCCCTCCAGTTCCTGGTGGATCCTCTCCTACTGCCAGGCATGAACTTAATGAAACTGTGATATCTTCCTGGGAGGGAAGTGCAAAAAGAGAAAAGGCGGAAAGCAAGGAGAAAAACAACTGATATTAGGGGATAATAAATAAAAATAATAAATAAAATACAGAACAGCGTACCTCTATTTTCATAATTACAGAGAGAATATGTGCAGACCTTTGGTTTAACACATTTTCCTACTTTCAAGTTATTACCTCTGAGTCTGGAGGTGGGTACATTTATGCGAAAACTTGCTTTCTAAGGAAAGTATTTTACTAACTTCTGGAGACGAGAGTTTTCTTATGCCTCACAGTGAGAGAAGTCATACTTCTTTGTAGACAAAATGTGTAATTTCACTGATCATGTCCTCTTTTGCCATTGTTAACAAGTTTTTAAAAAGAATGTGTATATTAAGAATAAATGGAATAAAATACAGAGGAGGTACTTGAGGGCTGTCCATGTGTTCTCCAGCATCGAAGGACTGTGCAGGAGGAGGGAGTACAGCCACCCTTTACTACATATATCCATTACTGCTTCTCCTTTCTGTATCACTACTTGTTTAACTCATCCCAGAATGCCTTAAATTTTTTTTTAAATGAAAATAATAGCAAAAGCCAACTGCTGTTTGCTGTGGAGCAATTTTTGTTCGTGTGCAGTGCTCTCCCTTAAGTCACCTCTAATGAAGTTTGACATCTCTCTGTTTCAATTGCACTTTCAAATGGATTTATCATCTAGAGGGATAGGAGTTTGTTTTGTGATGGATTATTATTGCCAGAACTCACTCCTGGCTGCCAGGTTGCAGAGGAATGTAGAGCAAAACTACATCCAGTCTATAGAGATTGTTCTTTTGAGAGCTATGAGAAATGTGGCAGTTCACTAGTACCAGATTTCTACCTTTGCTAGTGTTTTATTTTAGGCCCGATCACGACCAGACTATGCAGTCTCTCTCTCTCACTCCTCCCACCCTCTGAGAGAACAGGGGGAGATAATATAAGAAAAACTGCTAAAGGTTTGATACAAGAATTGGGAGAGATCTTTAACATTACCGTTACGGGCAAATAGTCTTAACTTGGAGAAAACTATTAATTTATTTCTAAAATCATAGTAGGATAATGAGAAGGAGA
>WHYT01015555.1:22018-39203 GCA_009806455.1 Tetrax tetrax | reverse complement strand
TTGAGCAAGAAAAAATAAATTATTTTGCTAGGATTGCACTACAGAAAGCTGTGAGGAAGGCAATGGGATTATACAGCACAAGAAATGTGTTTGACTTGAAGGTGACATTCCACAAAGAGTGCAATTCAAAGGGTGCGAGACTTTTTTCAACAAAATTTCTAATATTGTGACTCAGCTGTTTTTGTAGACAGGTCTTGAAAGTACTCGTGCGGTGATAAGTCCAGGGTTGAGAGTGGCTTGTTACATTATAGCTGCAGTGATACATGTATAAACTGCATTTACCACACCTGCATGATCTGTCGCCATCCTGCAGCTTTCACAATGTAAATAAATATTTTTATCCCATTTCAGTGCAAACAAGAACAGAATAGCATCATTTATCATTGATTTATATTCACATCTCTGAGTTTGTCTCTCAAACTCACTTTGATATCTTTCCTGCAGCAGAAACAAAATAGGTTAATCAAAAATATTTCTTGTTTCTTACACAAAAAACTGCTTGGCTGTGTGAAGTGATCTATAAATTTTTTACCCTGTGGTTAAAAAAACAAGAGAATTAGAGCCAGACATTTCTCATCCATTTATATTTAATTAGAAAGAAATATTATCAAGTTTGGGACTTTCAATGATTGCATAATTCCTGCTTGCTTTTATTTTTCCTTATCATTGCTTTCCTGTAACTGTTATATTAACAAGTAATGATACACTATTTGATTGTGAGGTTGTAAATAGGTGGTCAGAGATGGTGAGTACTTTTGAATAGCACTTGCTAAGAGGAACAGCAAGGTTTCTCATAACTGAGAAACACTGTATAATACCAATTTTTGGTATGGTTACTCATACTGAATTGCATATTTTCGTTTAGGAAATTCAAATGGCTTTGAAGTACCTTAATAACTATCTTGGAATAAAATATATCTCCTGAATGGCAGTTAGAATGTCAGAATCTCAGTCTAAGCAGCTTACCGAAGACATTTGCACTTTCTGGAAAGTTCACTAAAACGTTGAAATATTTTCTCATAAATGTAAGTATAGTGCATTTTTATTTCGGTAAATACTAAACACCACAAATAGTTAAGTTGCTGTTAGCGGCTACTCTAAATCAGATTGGCTTGGATACACTCCAAAAAACAATTTGCACTCATTTTAAAATAGTGTAATAATGAATTGCATTAATTGTTAATGTTCACTTTCAATGACATTACAGAACACATCCTAAATCCTTCTCCACAGGGCAACCAATTGGCATTATGTGCTGAGAAGACAAATGCAAGAAGCCTGAGTATAATTATTTGTCTCTAATGGCTCAAGGTCCATTACTTAAGAGAGTGATTTTGCTCAGTGAGAGAGGTCCGTGGCACATTTACGTGATCCGCTCATTTTTCGCATCACCATGATTGACTTCAGAAGCATTTGTACAGACAAAGTAGCAATGTCATATGACTTAAGAAGTATCGGCTATGATGTTCTAACACCATTCAGAAAACTTTTTAAAAAGCTGCATAAAGTATTTATCAAAAGCTTATCACAGAATCACAGAATTATCGTGATTGGAAAAGACCTAAAAGATCATCCAGTCCAACCATCACCAATACTTCTCAGCTAAATCAAGAAAAGCAGCAATTAAATTATACACCCCAAAACTGCATACCATGGGAAGTTTAAATTATAAGTGCTGCTTATTTTCATCAATGGTAGATTTTATACTGCCTAGAGGTTATTCCAGTTGTAATTTTTTAATTTTTTTGTCCTGTCTCTTTACCATACTTGGCGACGACCATGCCTTTGTTTTTCTTCATGAGATAAAAAATAACTTCCAAGCTTTAAATGACCTTTTTTCTCTTGATGGTTAAGTGGTCATTGACTCTTAAGTGATTGATTTGTTAACTGGTCGTTGTTTCTTGACTCCAACCACATGTATGAGGGCTATCGAAACACAAAGGCTAAGCACAGGCTGTTTAGAAGCAGAAAAGTGTGATTTGATGGTTACGTGACGGGATCAGGACTCAGTTTCTGGGAGATATTAGTGCAGCCTCTTAAGCTCTAATATTAAATTTGAAGAATGAAAGTGTCTCAAGAATCTTTCAGATGCTGATTTATGCTTACAAAACTATGTTGATAACTCTTTCAAGGAACAGATGATATAGACCTTTCCATTCTAAACCTGTTTGGAAGTGCTGGAATACACTAGATCAAAATCAAGAACATTAAAAATATGTTCTATTTTTTTGCTAGAGGTCTAAGATTTCAAAACTACAAACTTATTTAAAATCTATAAAAATCTTTTGCAATGCCTCTGATAAGATACCTCCACTTGTACCGTAACTCTTCAGATTTGCGCTGGTCATCAAAATAAAAAGCCTGAAGAAAGCAGTAAAATGTAAATGTGTGAAGTTTCCAAAAGTAACTCTTCTCATGGAAATGCCAGATACAATTTACAGAATTCTTGTCTGCAAATCAAAGGTCAGTTATATGAGACTGAAGATGGGTAAGGGAAAAGACTGAGTAACACTAGGAAATGCACAGAACTTGGAGTCGTGAAAGAGAAGATAAAGGAAAACAAAAACAAATGACAAGTTGAAAAATTTAAGATTCCAAGTGGAAAATGAGGACTGAGAGATGTACCAGTACGTAATTTACATAACTAACTGATACCTTTAAGCAAAGGATTTCCGTCCTTCTGATTTGATGGCAGGGGAGAGCCATACAAAGTTCATAAATAAAGAGGGAAGAATGCAGAAAGTATTATAAAATCTCTTCCTTATAGATATAAACTCACCTCCTGGTGAGCAACAGTTGCCCTGATAAGAGACAATGGGCAAATTCAGAAAACCAGCATTGCACATCAGGACTGTAAGCTACTCTGGAGAGTGAGCTTTCTGGTTTTGTCAGCGACTGAGTTAATTTTCCTCTCAGTACTTTGTGGGTTTTACATTTGGGATGTGAATAATGTTGATGAACACACTGATGATATGAGTTGTTAAGGAGACCAAGGACACTGTCTGGCTTTCCAGGTCTTGCTAATTTGCAGGAAAAGGAAGCTGGGAAAAAAGGAGAGAATAATTGACTCAAACTAACCAAACACAGTATTCCATGCTATAAACATCATGCTCAGTATATACTTGGGGGATGCCTATGATGGGGCATCTCATTGTCTTTCTCTAGCGTGCTTCCTGACATCACTCTTTCTACCTTGCTGCTGCCTTTCACTCCTTTCCTTGCTGTTCCAGATTGCTCGTATCGGTCTTTGGGAAATTGGGTGGTGAGAAATTGTGCATTGTTGATTTTATATATTTTAGTGTCCTTATATTTTGATGTTATTGTAGTTTTTCCTTTGCTATTCTAGTAAAATGTCGTCTTCTCTGCCCACACGGTTTCCTTTCTTCCCAATTCTCTCTTTTAGCAAAGTTGCAAGTAACAGAACCTTTGCACTGTCTGCAGCAGAGTTACATTAAAAGGTCAGTAAGAGCTGCAGATGTTCAACATGTCTTGGGGTCTGCCTCAGGTGTAGCTTTGGAAAAAACTATCCAAATTCATCCATGTTGTGTTTTTTAAGCATCAACAGCCATATCTCATCTTCCCAAAATGCAAATATTTACTGTTTAGAGATGCCAGGCACATATAACACACAGGACACTTTGCTATTCAGAATGGTCACAAATACTACAAGAGACACACATTCAAATGCTGGCCTGGTACAAAACAGCTTATTTTCCACTTTGACAGAGTGCTGTGCCAAGTCCCTACTTCTGTTACATCCTGAACTCCGTGAGAGCATGAACCTATATCTACACTGAAATAACACAGCCATTTAATAACTCCTGGATCTTAAGACTGAGCCTCAGTTTACCATCCAAACAATGATTTTAACCCTCTTCATGAATTTAAGGACTTCTCTTGCAAGTGATAGCCATAGGGTATGTCCTCTACTTAAAATATGAACGTTCAAGTTTCTCAAAAAAGAGACAGAATTACTTATAAGTGATCCCCAACTGCTGTGCAAGCAAAGGAAAAAGTTGGCTCTAACCATTTCCTTTGTCTTTACTTTGCAGGAGCCAGGCACCTGCAATTTAACAGTATTGTTTTTCAACAATAAGTGATAAAATCTCATTTTCTCCAAGGATTAGTTGGCATTCAGATATTTTACAGGAAGGTGAACAGCACTGGACTTTTGGACAAATGAATCCTTAATTTTTTCATGCAGAGAGCAATGAACTTAAGGGTGCTGTCACCTTCCCTAGTCCAGAAAGTAACCCAAGCATGAGGAAACTACCATTTCGTTTGAAATTTCATCACAAAGAACAAGGGTCTATCTGATTAGAGTTTTAACAAGTGTGTTAACTTGAGATGTGATCTATCTAGTTCATTGGTATACTTATGCATCTTTACTGTGGGGAAAAAAAAAAAAAAAACCAGCTTTCAAAGGCTGTTAATAATGCAGCTGACACAAGAAACCTGTGCCTCTGTCAATCTGAAGGGGCAGCCTTGCAAAAGAATAAGTTTTGAAGAAAGCTTTGTCTGTTCATGAAACAGATTTCATAGGGTAAACTAATAAAAGGAAGTTTTCCATATGGAGGCTGTAATATCCTTGCCTCTCTGGTACAACAATTAACTAAGCCATGTATTGCCCATGTCTCCTCCATGTAGAGTATGTTAGATCCCATTTGTGGAGCTCTTTTACTTAAGCCAAACCGACACACTTTTTGAGGTGATCTTTCCCATGTCGTGCAGTCATCCTTCTCATTCCCTAGATAAGGCTTTTCTAACTAAGGCTGTGTCTTGTAAACACCCAGGAAGATGATCTCCCTGCTATCAAAGCCGAGTTGCTGGTAGGGCAGATTTCCCCTCATTTTTTTGGTAGCTGCCTGCAAAGTTAGTGTTCCAATTTATTTCAAAAGTAGATTTTGCATAATATCTTGAAATAAAAAAATAATGCTTTTTCTGGGGCAAAGGGACTTGTTCTGAAGCACTTTGCAAAAGCAACCCTTACAAACAGGGCTTCGTCATTTTAATGTCAGCAGCATGCTGATGTGTAGCCCTATTTTCAGGGAAAATTTTCTGTATATAACAATATTGAGGGCTAGGAAGGCAGACATGCAGCTGAGTAAATTTCTACAGAAGCCTAAGTTTAAAAAATATATATGTATATGTGTGCACGGGTACATATATACTAAAGATGACTATTAAAAAAAAAAACTATAAATCATCATTGGCATGAAAATGACAAAAGTTATACAGCAGTTCTGTCAAGGGCATCTTGTAATTTCAGCCAACTTATATAAAACCAAACAAACTAGAACCAAAAAATTAACCCAAAAATGTGGAACTTCCATTGCTCAAAAACTATATGACTGAATGGTTAGTGCTGTCCTCCAAAGTAGGAGAAGCCACAATTCCCTCATGGAAATGATAATATATTGATTCAAATTGCCTGGAAAAACCTTCAGGCCGTCAAGAATTGCTAATACTTGTTTTAACGTTTTCAACACCTTTAATTGGTGACATGATACAATTGAGGTGAGATTCACCCACAAATTTACTGGAGGATGGGGAGGTACCGCAAAAAACCTATTCTCATCATTTTCTGCCAGCTCTTGGTCTTTGTGGTAGAGAGAATAAAAGACTCTTGCCCAGAAAGCCCTTTTTTGACATTACTTGCTCTCATGGTCAAAGCACTCACAGCCTCGCTGTCTCGAGAACATAAATAACGCTTTGCCTGTTGACAGCAGCTGAGGAAAGGAGCAGAACAAAATAGGAAAAAATTTCATAAAGCACAGGACACAGAGCGACGGCTAAATTAGTGGCTCAATTTGGCCTGCAAAATTCAGACAACAACTCCTGCACAGAAAGCTAGTGCCCACGTCAAAGGTTTGGGATGAGTCCCCTTGTTTTACAGTACATGGGAGAAATACAAGCTTTATAAATCTGGTCTGTTCCACTGGGTGACCCAGCTGCCCTCTCCTCAGGGTTTGTTCTCCAAAACAACCTGTTGGAGAGCTTTAGTTTGTCTGCTGGATCCTAATGGCACTAAGCCTGCAGCCTCACAATTCATAGTAAGAAATTAACTTGGAAATTAGAAATTGTAAATTCATTTCCTTCCTGATTATGCAAAATTGAATTTCAATTGGCATTCCTCCCTTTCCTTTGATGACTGCAGCAAATGAAAATGTTCTGCCTTAGAAATAACGTCTTCCAGCAGACCAAACAGTCAAGTAATTATCAAAAGAGAGACCTTGGCATAGATAATAGAGCTTAGCTGCACCACTAACAAGGCCAAATCCTGTGCCTTCTTCTCTGCCTTTGGTATTTCTTGCCACATCTTCTGATCATGGCTCAGCCAATGCAGCTATGAATTTGTAGCTGAAGCATTATTGAAACAGTGCATCTGGCACTAACAAGCTGATCCGGGTCTGTTCTGTTCACAGAAAAGGAAATGAAAGAGTACTGTTGCTGAGAAAGATACATGTGCTATGCCAAAGTAGAAAAATAAAAAGGAGCTTAGGTTCAGGGAGGCAGACTGGGGACACTGAGCTCAGTCAAAGACTCAGGGAGAAAGAGACTGGAAGGGAGTATGATGAGGGGAACATGGTGATTAGAGCAAGAGAGAAGGTAAGAGAGTGAAGAGAATTTTGAATTTATGTCCAAAGAGATAAAGCTTATAGTAAGGTTGCCTCTTCCTCCAGTATTTAGCAATGCATTTAATACTTTGGAATAAACTATCACATGTCAATGAGCTGAAACATTAATAAAAAAGGCAGAATTGTCAAAGATACAGTGTCTTCTGATCCTTGTGATCACTTCTTCACCTCTAATTAGCCCTCAACAAATTATAAGCTCTTTCTCAGGTGTGATGTGTATATATTTGAGGGGGTTAAATAAAACATTGTGACTCGCTTCTACAGAACCCAGGGCACTGGGCACATCAGAGTAAGGGTTCTTGTGAAATGTGGCTCACTCTGAAAAAAATCTCAGAGTATCTTGCTGGTGCAAGGTCAGCACTATCACTAGCAGTGACAATTAAGGAGGTACGCAGAAAAAAGTAAAAGGCTGACATAATTGAGACTGTCCCCTATTTCTCTTCTAGCCTACAGATACTACAGTTTAGAGTTTTTATGCAATTGTTTTGCTGCTTAAGATTTCCTAGTGTATCTTTGTATTTCAAGCACCTGTCCAGTAACAATCTAAAGAAATTTGATGTTATAAAGCAATGTGAAAAACAAGAGGTACGTGAATCTTATTGTGGACAGATTTTGAGTGCACAGCTTTTAAGAGTAACAGCCAGAAACAGAAACCTGTTACTAGGTTATGCTTTGATGCAGGGCTACTTGGGTCATTTCACAAAGGTTTACTGAGCAGGAAGCAATGCACCAGTTCCATATTTGGCAAAGCAGTCGGTTGCTTTGTGTCTGGATGATACAACTGTGCAGCACAGCCAATTGCAAAGAGCTAAAAAAAAAAAAAAAAATAATCCGGTCTTTCCAGAAAAATACAGGACCTGGTGAGGTACTCTTCCTTTTCTCCCCTTTCTTGCTTAGTTTTAGGTGAAGACACTCAAGGAATCTTAATACTCATTCCATATTTTCTTTCTCCACTGTGGACAGTGACCCTTATGTAGGTGTAAGAAGCTTCTAATGGCAGAGAAAACAAACAAACAAACGAAGAGTGATCCCTTATGCTAAGTCCTACACTCCAAGCTGGTTTCAGCATGCTGTTGTACCTGAGGAAATCTAATAAACCTTTTCAAGACTGAGCTGTGCTTTTTCCTCAAATGGACCTATGAGTTTCCCAGCAATTTTTAGCCACTAATGTTTCCAAGACTTTTGCTGCCTAGAAGATATAATACAAAAAATTATTCTTGTGTTATTAACAAACTTACTGAATTGTGTTTTGCCTGGTGGTTAAATCTAAGGATAAAAAAAAATGAGAGGTATGAGATGGAAAATTGCTGACAGCTAAACTGGAAGTTGCAAAGGAGAAGGTGAAATTTTTTTCTAAATAATGATGCATTTTCTTGCCTCTTTGTTTGAACCTGTTGCTTTGACAGAGTGAACCAAAATAAGTTAATCTTTTGTGCTTGAAAGTGGAGAATATTTTGAAGTCCATTTCTGCAAGGTGTTGTGAAAGTTCCTAAATAGCTTACAGGACTTCATGTATAATGAAGAGAGTGAAGACAGTGATTTTTGTACTTTATTACAAGGATTGTCTAGCTTTATCCTTCCCGCAGCCTTAGGGATCAACTTTAAAAGCTCGAGGATGTTGCTGTGAATTATGAAAGTCTCTTTCATGTATTTCTAGACATCTGTCAACTTTGGAAATCTAGTTATCACATCAGACTTTTTGCTAAATGTCCTGGTTTCGGCAGGGATGGATTTAATTCTTTCAGTAGCCGGTGTGTTTTATATTTCATATGTGAAGCATGTGGATAAAAACACTCTGATGATATGAGTTTTTTAAATGAGAAAAAGGATACTGAGTAGCTTTTGAAGTCTCATTAAAGTCTTGTTAACCACATGCAGGAAGCTGGGAGATAGACAGGCAGAAGAATTGACCCAAACTGCCCAAGGGAGTATTCCATGCCATAAACGTCATGCTCAGTATATAAGTGGGGGGTTGCCCATGGGAGGGGGCATTCCATTCCGACATCCATTTTGGCATACACCCTTGGCATCCTATTCTTCTCTCTCGCTTGCTGACATTCTTCCTTCTACCTTTCCCGGCTTGGTTTTTCTCTTGTGCTTGCTGCTTGCTTTCTTTTCCGTGATCGCTTCTCAGGACAGGCTGTATTGGTCATTAGGATATTTGGTGGTGAGAAATTGTACATTCTTCATTTTGTGTATTTTGTATATATTAATAACCTTATACTGTTATTTTTGTAGTTTTTAGTATTTTATTAAACTGTTTTTATCTCAACTCACCAGTTTTCTTTTCTTCCCAATTTCTCTCTCTGGTCCCGCTGGGTAGGGTGATTGAGAAACTGTGTGGTGATCCGGCTTAAACCACCACACTGAAGCACACAAATCCTTCTAAACATGATGATTCCTTTGTTGAAAACAAGAAGCCTTTTTTCTTAAAAGGCACTAACAGAGCCTCTTCTGGAGGCTTCTCCTAATTTTCTCCGTGTACTCTGTAAAAGCAAAACCGAGTCAAAAACGTTTCCTGTGTATTTTTCATTAGCTGATATCTTATTTTTCCACTGTCTTTTTAAAACAACAAATGACATCTTTTTGTGCTGTAGTTCTTTACAGAAGCCATTTCAGCATAAATTATCATATTTGGCTGAGAGTAGATGTGAAAATACTTTTGCTAATGGCAATCACTTTCTACAAAAAATAGAAACACTCTGATCGTGTTCATTTGAAGTGTTTGAAAATTGATCCAATGTTCTCTAAAATTTGGCAAATTCAGAGGGAGAGAGAAAACAAGAATATTACATTATCCTATGTCTTTCAGATCCCCATGCATACTTTATATCAAAGAAACATCAGTCTTCATTATTACTTAGCACTTGAATTAAAAAAATACTGAATATCTGCACCTACAAAATAGGACCTGTGACACTGAATAAGATAACAGTCCTCCTCACAAGAGTTTTACAGAATACAGACATGCCACTGGATACAGATCTCTACGAAGTACTCGGATAATATGGGAAAAACAGCGCACATAACAGACTTCAGACACCAAAAGTCCACGCATGTGGAACTGCTTCTCAACTGCCTTGGAAATTAATTTCCCTAAGATGTAATTTTAAGCCTTATGACTGCTTCGTGCATCCTCTGCAACACACATTTTAATGTGTCCCAATAAAATGGGAAGATTTAATTCTTTTATTTTGCACCTGCTTATTAAAATATGAAAGGCCGTTTCATGTAAAGTGATTTGAAAGAACTACCTCTTTACATCATTTTGGGCATCTAAGCTGTATCTAGAGTGAAGAGTTACTTTCCAATCGTATAAAAATTCCCTGTGGGACCCCTTCTGTCACGATGTCAAGCATGACAGTCACTTTTGTCTGTGCAGGATGTGTGAGGTTTCTTTATATGTACTGAATAGTAACAGTAATTTTACTGACAACAGAGAATTGACAATTTCAAAGAAAAATATTAGTGACAGATGTTAAGAGGTCTGGTCTGTGCTCCCACTCCTGGCTGCAGAGTCTAGCTCCTATGGCAGGGGTTACAGCCCCCCAGGCAGACCTCAGCTCTATGCAGCCCTTGCCAGCTTACTGTCTTTTTCTGCGAGACAATCTTTTCTTTGTTACTGTTACTCTAGAACAACTTTTGTGTTTCTTTTCGGCAGAAATAAGGATCAAAAATTACTGAAAACCAACTAGATGTCTTGTCTTCAAGCCTTGCCTCACTGCTGCCTTACTTTTATTATTGGGAAATCTTGTTATTTTCAGGATGGGTTTACATCCTTGAAGGGAAAATCAGACTCTTAAGTACCATGCCTATATGACAGTTTTACATCTTATGGCAGGAAGTGGTTTGGTTATAATATCAAGGATTAATTCACCTTCAGTTATGTCCTCAGAAGCACTGTTATTTACTCTTCTGTAATTGTAGAAGAACAACATCTGTTGATGTTTTTCTCACTATTAATCAGTAAAACCCATTATCACCAGCTTCAATGTGCCACTCATTTTCTGCCTTCACTGTTGGGAGGAAGCCGTGCTGGAACAAAGCTCCACAGAACTGATTCTTGTGTTTAACAGCTGTTTGGGTGCAGGATGGTTCACCATGAGTACTTCATCCTCCTGCCTGCTGTTTTCCCTGACAGCAGTTCTGCTCTTTGTCAGCAGAAAGTGTTGCCCAATAAATATTTGTCTACCAAAATGTTCCTCCCACCCACCTGCCTATGATTCGGTTGCAAAAATAATTTCCATCTTTGACCACTGCAAAGGCATGAAATATGTGTGTCCACAAGAGATGAAGTATTCCCTCTCTATCTGACTATCTTCCAAGTGTGACAAAAACTAGTGCGTAAAGGGCATAACACTCCCTACATACTAGATTACATTTTTTTTCCTGTGGAAATTAAAAATTCTTTATCCATATCTTCATCCTCTTCTTTTCCCATCCTTCCTTTCTGAAAAGGTAAGCTGGTTTTGCTGTACTGAGAGTTAAATACATACGTGAACTCTGCACATCTTTTGCTGTAGCTCTGAAAAAGTGAAGGTGAATTGACTTCAAAGCAGTGACCAGAAACAACTGCATGTTTCTGGGTACTTTAAGTTTTTTTTCTTTTTTTTTTATCAAGCATACTCTGTAAGAATGTGCCAGTGTAATTGCCTAGGTGACTCACAAGTCAAAGTCGCCATTAATTTCTGTGGTACTGAGAATATATGAGTTAAAAAAACCTGTTCATTTAGGCATTCATCATGTGATTTGTTTTTGTACATTAAACATTCTTATCTTTAAAATAATTACCCAGTATTTATCAGCCACAATATTTCCACTTCTTAGTTTAGTTCAAAAATAGGGACATAACTGAGGTTCTCTCAAGGTGACACTAATTACATAGAGGACTATGTGCAATGGAAAATATTTCTATTTATTTTGTTTGTGTCACAGAAAAAAACCATGCTTTTTCATTTACAGGCAGTGATTCAGTAAAGACTAACAGTTCAAGTCTTAATCACTCAGTCCAGAACTGATGGGAGTCGGTAAGGATGCACAGAGAGGTCAAGGATGATGTTATAATGGAGAATCTCTATCTTAAAATTTTTGCTGTTGATACTATGCAGAGCTGAAGACCGCGTACTCCAGATTGGACAGTGGGATATATGAGGCAGGGGACAAGGAGATATGTAAAGGAAGGGGGTAGCTGAAGTAACATAAAGATATTTTTCTGTTTACTCCAAGCTAGAGGCACTAGCTTCTATTCAAACAAAAACTAGGCAGTATAGACACCATGAAGTTTGATAAATCTGATGCTGAATGCTGAATAAATCAGGCCTGCTGCAAAGATGACTCATGCTGGAGACAGACCATCCCATCCCAAGAGGGCCCAGGGCTGAACTGAGGACTACCACAGAGGTACCCAGGGCAGCACTGGTTAGCCTTGCTCTACTGCTTCTGACTGCAGGTAGGAAGGGAAGAGGAACCCTGGACAGAATTTCCTGCTGGGGGCATACAAAGCAAAACCATACTGGGAGCAAGGCAAGAGGAAAGTATGGAAGTAAACAGCTGAGATTTGAGGAATGGGGACTGTAGGAGCTGGTTTGGCTTAGCTGCAGGATACGTGCCTGCTGCATCTTCTTTCAGCAGCCTCAATTACAGGGAAGATGTTTGAGGGTGTCCCCTTGACTCCAAAACCTCCTGCCCACATCTCTTCATTATCACAGCACTTACAAAACTGCAAATGATAGTAATTTCAATGGAAAAATCCTGTAATTTGATGTAGTCTCATTTTAAGTTACCATGTTTTCTTCTGCGAGGTCCCCTGCCTCTTGCACAAATTTATCAGTTGCATTTTCATCCCTGACTCACTACTGAGGGAAACACTGATGACAGTGCAAAGATACCCATCTGAGAGTGCATGGAGAGTGTAAAAATTTTTCTCCCCTTCAGCACTAACAGGAGACACTGATTTCTCTGGGGTCAGTGTTCTTTTTTCCTTAGCACAGTGCTTATGAACCTCTGACATTACAACTTGAACATGCCAAGCATTGTACAGAGTAGAAAATGGCTTATTTACCATTTTTGTTAATGTAACTTTTATAAGACAGAAGAGAAATTTTTTTTTAATCCATCATGGTATTAAAGTGCTTTTTGTAATATTTGCACAACCCAAATGAAACTGCTTCCCCCCTGCCAACTCCAGCCAGTTCAGTGGTAGAGCAGGAGCTGCTAACCTGGGCAGAAGATGGCCCTAATGGCTGTTTGTTCGTTTTACATTTGTTCTTTTAAACCAGTTATGAGAAATTGCCAGGCAAAAAGGCAGCTTGAGTTATGCAGGCTAGGGTCAGTCCCTGTCTAAGGCTTGCTGTCTTTCATAACGTGCACAACATGTGTCACTACTCAACTGCTTAAGCACACAGCGCTCTCGAAATTGTGATGAACATCATGTATGAGTCAGGAACAGGGTACACAGAGAGGAGTCAAATATCGTACTGTTCAGAGCAAGCTGCTTTGAGTCAGGCAGATAAAAAACACGGCATCTGCCTAACACAAAATGCTACTTTTGTGCTGCTGCCATTCTCCTTTTCACCTAAACAATACTGGCTCTTTTGTGAATGGCCTCTGCCATTTTTAAGCAGAGGCCTGGTATGAGTCGGGAGATTGCCTGGGTCCAAGTAGTCACTGATGCCACCTGGATTTATGCAGACATATGTTTTCTGAATTAGCCTGGCCAAATACAAATAAAGGTCATAGACCTGCCTGCTTCTCCCTCACTCCAGGCTCAGCTCACAGTCTTTGACTATGGAGTCTGCCACCAGGCCATACCCCTATCAGCTGTCTCACAGGCTTCTTGGAGCAGCAGCTCCTGATGCTGAGCAGCCTCACCTTGGGCTTAGAACAACTGCAGTCTCCAGTTAAGTTCAGCCCCGAGTACCTAGAACCTTTGCTGAGCTACGAAGTTGCTGCTACAGCCCTGGATGTTGTAAATTTGTCCTGGTTTTCTTTAGTGAGGGCAGGGGCTCCGGTGACAGCTTCTGCAAGAAGCTGTTAGAAGTTGTTTCCTCTTTGTCCAGTAGACTTGGCTGGGCCTAGGGCAGACCCACTGCTGCCAGGGCCAAGAAAAATCGGTAGCAGAATGTTCCACGATAGCGCCTCTGAGATGGGGAAAAAGAGAAAAAAAAAAAAAACAAAAACGGAGAAGATGTGAAGATGCTGAGCAGGCACAGAGAGGGGGAATCACGAGTCTTGTGGCCCTCATCCTCTGGCCTCCTGCTAGGCAGCTCTCTGAGCCCGACTCGGCCTGGCCTGGCTGCAAGAAGTGGAGATGGGACGGGAAGAGAACCTGAGGGTCATGTGCCAGCCTGTTGTGAAGAATTTCTTGTGAGAGGAATGGCTGCAGACACCGAGGTCCGTGAAGAAGGAGGGGGAGCAGTGATGCTGCTGCTGGCGGAGATTCCCCTGCAGCCTGTGGTGATGACCATGGTGGAGCAGGTTGTCCCCCCTGCAACCCAATGGAGGTCCATGGAGGAGCAGAGATCCACCTGCAGCCTGTGGAGGATCCCGCACTGGGGGAGGTGGATGCCTGAGGGAAGCTGTGGCCCATGGAGGGCCTGCTGGGGCATCTGTTCTGGAGGGACTGCACCCCATAGAAGAGATGACCCAAGCCGGAGCAGTTTCACAAAGGACTGTGGCCCGTCGGAGGGGGAATGTGAGGTGTTCTTTCACCAGCGACAAAGAGTTGTGTAAAACAACGTGTGATGAACTGACATTTATGGCATGGAATACTCTCCTTGGCCAGGTTAGGTCTATTATTCTGTCTGTCTTTCTCCCATCTTCCTTCATCTGCATGTTAACGAGAGTTTAACGAGACTTGGAAAGCCAGTGTCCTTGGTCTCATTCACAACAAGTAGTTTTTTTATCTATATTCTTCACATAAGCAATGCAAAACACACCGGTTACTGAGAGGAAAATTAACTCCATCCCTGCCGAAACCAGGACATTCATTTATTGATCTTTTATTTTTTCCAGGCAGAAAACTAAATATGGTGAATATTTTAATGGAAAAAGGAAGGTACTGAAAGGAAAGCCACAGATTGAAAATATACTATAGAATATACTTACTACATTTTGACTGGTAAGATCTCTGTTGTTAAAGTTGCTAATTATTTCCCACTATAATACTCTAGTTGGATTTACTCAAAGTTTGGTTGAAGTTTATAAGAATTTGGGGGTAAATTTGCAGTGTGGAGCTCTAAGTTAAAATTTGAGCAAAAAATTCCTAAGTTATTTGAAGTCAATATTTTTACTGAACTTTTAATTCTCATATTTTTGCTTTACACAAAATTAATAAACCTTGGAAGTTTACAGGCTTTCTCTTGTTGTAAAGCCTCAACTTTGTGTTGAGATAGCTGATTTTAAAACTCATGGAAGTCCTTGAGCACTTCAAGGTCTACTGATGAGTAAGAACAGGTTATTACTGAGACTGTCTAAGAAGGTATTCCTCCAACCGAGCTTTTCCTAGATGTACAATTGAAGGTATAAGGAATTGTAATAAAATTATGAATGGTTTTTGAGTACCTGACTTGTGACACTTTTAATCAAATTGGAGGTGCAGAGCACTCAGCTGCAAACCAGGGCAATTTGTTATGCAAGGCAGAGATTGAAATAGTTATTCTTTTGTTGTCTTTGGTGGTTTTATCTCCTCTAGTGCCTGATGAGGAATTGAATTCTTAATATCAACTCACAAAATTTTAAAACAAAGTCTTGGTTTCCTGCACCTCTATTACAAGATCTGAAACTGCACATTTATTTCTAAATTCTTACAAATATTCCCTAATAACTCCTTGGCATTTTTCCCTCAATTTGAATAGTGAAAGAAATTTGTTGCTTGCAGCCCTTCAGAGACTTATATTAAAATTCAGTATGATGCAGTTATCAGTTTTTAACTGCAGTTACCAGTTATTTCTGTTTGATGGAGTTTACCAGTTACAGTTAACTGGAATTGAGTTAACAATTCTTAAAACTCTTTCAGCAGTAGCTTTGTGAATGGATCACAAATTTTCATGAGTCTCTGCACAGCAGTCACCCTACAATGATGCAAAAGTTTATTTCTATTTAATTAGCAGTGAAATACTGACAGACTGCAGGATCTTCTGGGATGAGGAATAATTACTTTGAGAGGATTGAAGGGAAAACTGGCCTAAGCTGAAGGCCTGAGGGAAGGAGGTGGAGGGAGACGGATGCCAAAACCCAGATCAGGCACTAGATAACATCTGTCCTAGATCGGAATATCCTCTGTAGATTCAGACAGTATTTTCTTTCCTACATGTCAAATTACTGCTTTTCAGTACCTTCCTACTTGCTTTTATGTCTTTGCTGCATCAGTTTGAAAGTGTCTTAAAGATGAAGTCATTTCCTGGAGGAAATCTTGTACCTTTTCCCCCCCCGAGAGAGAGAGAGAGAGAGAGAGAGAGGGGGAGAGAGAGAGAGAGAGAGACACTGCGTAGTCTGGTCCTGATCGGGGCTGAACTAGGACAGTAATTTAAAATACTTTTCCTCATTTTTCTTTTTTGAGGTTTAGTTACTGACTAGATCCTGCTGCCTTCTCGCATTTAACCTTTCTAGAAGCTTTACTTGATTTGTTTCTCTTTTTATTATCATCCAGATACATTAATTTTTTCCAGAGTATTTGCTCTTAATTCCTCTCTCAGTCTTTACTTGACTGAAAGGAAGCAATGGAACTGATTGCTGCATTTCAAGTCCAATTGCACTGGCATCTTGGGTGTCCAAATGTCTCGATGCTTTGGTGACCACACCAGGCTTTGTCCCAACAGTCATTTTATGGCCGCTCAAGGGCTGCGGTTTCTGACCACCTATGTATCTCCAGATTTCTGTATGTTGGCACATACTTCATGATTTTTGTCCCACTCTTCATGCAATGGTTACATGCAATCGTCCTTATCTTATCCAGCATTTCTCACTTGGCCAAGCAATTCTTTGAGAGAAATGCTCTACAGTTCAGTCTTTCATAAGAAAGCAAGTATCTCTGAGTGTAATGACACATCCATCCAGATCTTTGTCAAAATGCAGACATCCATTACATGAGATGCATGTCAAGCCAGGCAGTAAGCTTCTTGCATTTCATGTGAATGCTTGAGTGTCCTGCCCATGTTACGGGTATCTTCCCTAAAAAGGGCACAGATACCATGTTACTCCTTTTCTATACAGAAATTATTTTCATATATGGAAATTGTTGTTCTTCCCCCACTGCTTTGAACATCTAATACTCATGCCTCATGTTACCATCTGATGTTTACCTGTCTTATAAATAGGAGGATATTGCTGACTCCCTGTTACTATCATCAATCCTTTTCTGCACAACTGTCAGCCACTCAGTTACTCCTCATCTCACACTTGGGTAGATGATTATTGCAAACTAAATTTAGGATCTTTATTGCCCTTCTTTTTACAGTCAATTTCTGTAACATTTCAAGAGTATTCTGAGTTTTGTCCTAAATGGGCCTAGAAAAGTAGGTACAAAATACACATTCAGAATCAGAACT
>WHYT01015555.1:0-10795 GCA_009806455.1 Tetrax tetrax | reverse complement strand
GATGCAAAAGTTTATTTCTATTTAATTAGCAGTGAAATACTGACAGACTGCAGGATCTTCTGGGATGAGGAATAATTACTTTGAGAGGATTGAAGGGAAAACTGGCCTAAGCTGAAGGCCTGAGGGAAGGAGGTGGAGGGAGATGGATGCCAAAACCCAGATCAGGCACTAGATAACATCTGTCCTAAATCGGAATATCCTCTGTAGATTCAGACAGTATTTTCTTTCCTACATGCCAAATTACTGCTTTTCAGTACCTTTCTACTTGCTTTTATGTCTTTGCTGCATCAGTTTGAAAGTGTCTTAAAGATGAAGTCATTTCCTGGAGGAAATCTTGTACCTTTTTCCCCCAGAGAGAGAGAGAGAGAGAGAGAGAGAGGCACTGCGTAGTCTGGTCCTGATCGGGGCTGAACTAGGACAGTAATTTAAAATACTTTTCCTCATTTTTCTTTTTTGAGGTTTAGTTATTAACTAGATCCTGCTGCCTTCTCACATTTAACCTTTCCAGAAGCTTTACTTGATTTGTTTCTCTTTTTATTATCATCCAGATACATTATTTTTTTTCCGGAGTATTTGCTCTTAATTCCTCTCTCAGTCTTTACTTGACTGAAAGGAAGCAATGGAACTGATTGCTGCATTTCAAGTCCAATTGCACTGGCATCTTGGGTGTCCAAATGTCTTGATGCTTTGGTGACCACACCAGGGTTTGTCCCAAGAGTCATTTTATGGCCGCTCAAGGGCTGCGGTTTCTGACCACCTATGTATCTCCAGATTTCTGTATGTTGGCACATACTTCATGACTTTTGTCCCACTCTTCATGCAATTGTTACATGCAATCGTCCTTATCTTATCCAGCATTTCTCACTTGGCCAAGCAATTCTTTAAGACAAATGCTCTACAGTTCAGTCTTTCATAAGAAAGCAAGTATCCCTGAGTGTAATGACACATCCATCCAGATCTTTGTCAAAATGCAGACATCCATTACATGAGATGCATGTCAAGCCAGGCAGTAAGCTTCTTGCATTTCATGTGAATGCTTGAGTGTCCTGCCCATGTTACGGGTATCTTCCCTAAAAAGGGCACAGATACCATGTTACTCCTTTTCTATACAGAAATTATTTTCATATATGGAAATTGTTGTTCCTCCCCCACTGCTTTGAACATCTAATACTCATGCCTCATGTTACCATCTGATGTTTACCTGTCTTATAAATAGGAGGATATTGCTGACTCCCTGTTACTGTCATCAATCCTTTTCTGCACAACTGTCAGCCACTCAGTTACTCCTCATCTCACACTTGGGTAGATGATTATTGCAAATTAAATTTAGGATCTTTATTGCCCTTCTTTTTACAGTCAATTTCTGTAACATTTCAAGAGTATTCTGAGTTTTGTCCTAAATGGGCCTAGAAAAGTAGGTACAAAATACACATTCAGAATCAGAACTTTGAGGAGATTCATCACTGCGGAACAATACAATGGAATCATCATTAAAGGAAAAATGGAGGGCCCAACAGTGAAGCTAAAAAACACTCAGCAAACCTAGTTAACCAGGGAGCATGTTAGATGTAGTGACATTTCTAAGTAAATATTTCTATTAATTTAAAAAAAAAAAAACGGGATGCATCGTCACAGTAGAAAATCAAAGTTGCAGTCATCAGCATTTTTATTTTATAACAAATGGAAGTTAAGGAAATAGGAACAAAGCCTTAGTTGATAATGGAATGTATACTTGCAATGAATCAAGATAGGTGTGAAAATATCAGTCACAAATTGCATTTCTGAGAAACTTATGTTTATCATAAAATCATAGAATTGTTTGGATTGGAAGGGACCTTAAAGATTTTCTAGTTCCAATGCCCTTGGCCTGGCAGGGACAACTTCCATTACAGCAGGTCACAGAAAGCCCCATCCATCCAACCTGGCCTAGAACACTTCCAAGCATGGGGCATCCACAACTTTTCTGGACAGCCTGTTCCAGTGCCTCACCACCCTCACAGTAAAGGATTCCTTCCTTATATCTAATCTGAAGATACTCTCTTTCAGTTTAAAGCCATTACCCCTTGTCCTGCCACTACATGCTCTTATCAAAAGGCTTTTCTGTAGGCCCCCCTGAGGTACTAGAAGACCCCAGACCCTCCTCTTCTCCAGGCTGAACAACTACACATCTCTCAGCCTGTTCTCCGAGGAGAGGTGCTCCAGCCCTCTGATCTTCTTCGTGGCCCTCATCTGGACCCGCTTCAACTGGTCCATGTCCTTCTTATGTTGGGGGCTCCAGAACTGTACATAGTACTCCAGGTGGGGTCTCACCAGGGCAGAGTAGGAGGGGGAAAAAATCACCTCCCTCGACCTGCTGGCCACGCTCCTCTTGATGCAGCCCAGAATGTGGTACATTGCCTTCTGGGCTGCAAGGGCACAATATCGGCTCATGTTGAGCTTCTCATCCACCAGCACTCCCAAGTCTTTCTCCTCAGGGCTGATCTCAATCCATTCTCCACTAAGCCTGTGTTTGTGCTTAGAATTGTCTTGACCATGTGCAGGACCTTGCACTTGGCCTGGTTGAACTTCATGAGGTTGGCATGGGCCCACCTCTCCAGCCTGTCCAGGTCCCTCTGGATAGCATCCCTCCCTTCTAGCCTGTTGACAGCACCACACAGGTTGGTGTCATTGGCTTACTTTCCGAGGGTGCACTCTATCCCACTGTCCATATCACTGACAAAGATATTGAACAGGGCCGGACCCTTGAGGGACGCCACTCGTCACCGATCTCCATCTGAACATTGAGCCTTTCACCACCCCTCTCTGAGTGTGGCCTTCCAGCCAGTTCCCCTACCACTGAGTGGTCCATCCGTCAAACCACTGTCTCTCCAGTTTAGAGAGAAGGATCTCCTGGGACAGTGTCCAAAGCCTTGCACAAGTCCAGGTAGATGACATCAGTTGCTCGTCCCTTGTCCACCGATGCTGTTACCCTGTCATAGAAGGCCACCAAATTGGTCAGGCACGATCTGCCCTTGGTGAAGCCATGTTGGCTGTCAGCAACCACCTCCTTGCTCTCCATGTGCCTTAGCATGGTTTCCAGGAGAATCTGCTCCATGACCTTGCCAGGCACAGAAGTGAGGCTGACCGGCCTGTAGTTCCCCAGGTCTTTCTGTTCCCCTTTTTAAAAATGGAGGTAATCTTACCCCTCTTACAGTCATTGGGGACCTCACCAGACTGCCACAACTTCTCAAAGTTGCCAGCAGCTTGGCAACTTCATCCGCCAGTTCACTCAGGACCCGCAGAGGCATCTCATTGGGTCTGATGGACATGTGCACCTTCAGGTTCCTCAGATGTTCCCAAACCTGCTCTTCTGGTAGAGTGTGCAGTTTTTCCAGTTTTCTTTGCCTTCTGCAACTTGGGTGACGTGGCTAGAGCCAGTGAAGATTGTGGCAAAAAAAGTCTCAGCCTTCTCCATGTCCCGAGTAACCAAGTCATCTGTTTCCTTCTGGAGAGGGCCTGCATTCTCCCTGCACTTCCTTTTGTCCCTAATGTACCTATAGAAGCTTTTTTTTGTTGCCCTTGATGTCTCTGGCCAGATTGAATTCCATCAGGGCTTTAGCCAGCCTCACCTGATCATTGGCTGCTCAGACAACCTCTCTGTATTCCTCCCCGGCTACCTCTCCTTGCTTTCACTCTCTGTAGGCTTCCTTCTTGATTTTCAGTTGGTCCAGCAGCTCTTTCTTCATCCACGCAGACCTCCTAGCGTTTTTGCCCGACTTGCTTTTCATTGGAATGCATCACTACCGATCTTAGAGAAGGTGCTCCTTGAAATATCAACCAACTTTCCTGGGCCCCTCTTCCCTCCAGGGACATACCATGGCACTTTAACCTTCAGATCTCTGAAGAGGCCAAAGTTTGCCCTCGTGAAGTCCAGGGCAGAGAACTTGCTGTGTACTTTCCTCGCTGCCCTGTGGATCTTGAACTCCACCATGTCGTGGTGGGAGTGACGGATGAGAAGCTCAACATGAGCAGGGAATGCACCACAGCCTTGTATGCATCAAGAGGAGCGTGGCCAGCAGGCCGAGGGAGGTGATTCTCCCCCTCTACTCTGCCCTGGTGAGACCCCACCTGGAGTAGTCTGTCCAGTTAAAACAGGAGATGTCCACAGCAAAGACCAACATTAAATGACTGCAAGAAGCAACATGAAAATAACTTTAAAAGTTCACTCCTTTTTGATGAACACACAGCCTGGCATAATTTTGCTCAAAGCACTGGATACTGAACTATTTTTTTCCATTTAATGAAAAAAAAAGTATAAACTGTCAATTTTATATTAAAATCAGAATTCATTACTTAATGACTCAGTGCTTTGATACTGTAGGGGATCCTTCAGGATCAGGAAGTGACTGACAAGTGGAAGGACAGCAGTTGGTACAACTGTGAAGCTGGGACAAGGAGTAATTCAGAGGAGAGCACCAGCATCTACAAATGCTGGCACTGCTGGGCCAGATTCTTCCCCAAGGAGAAGTAACCAGTGCTCGCCATGGCTGAGCAGTATGAGAGAAGAGCTGTGCCACATTCCTGAGAACCCACCAAAAGATATAAAGGTTACTTTTCCCCATTAACACCCTCAAATTCATTTTCTCTCCACAACAATGAGAACTCATATTTTCCTCGCAAATTCTTCCTAATTCCTTGTTTCAATCTGCCAAGTGTCAGAGGGAATTTGTGGAATTGTGAAGAAAATGGGAATTAATCCTTAAATACATCTCGTCATGAGATGCTTGTCCTTTCCTCCAGCTGATATTGGGAGCAATCTGTCCCTGATAGACCCTCTTTAAATCATACAGATGATTACATAGTAGCAACCACTTTCTCTGTATTAGGGGGGTCACTAAATAATATTGTGTTTGGGGGATCTGGCAGTGACCTCAGAGTAACTCTGCATGACCAGAGTTGGAGAATTTGCCTTGAGTGTTTAGGAAATCTTCTCTAAATGCTGATGCAGTGAATTTAGAGTAAGTTATAACTGGCTTCCTTTTGTCAGATACTAGATTCTCACTCTTCAAAGCACTATTTTGAGACCAGAACCTTGGTCCATGAAAAATACAGAGGCAGAGTCAGTACAGGAGGCTATTGAGTAGTCCTGCAGTGAATGCCGAGTGATATTTTTCATGCTTTGAAAAGCAAAGGACGCAGCGTTAGGACCATTACTTCATGTAATGTAGCCTTGAAGTTATGCATGTCTGCTTTTCTTCAAGGGTCACTAGTGGTGAGGGCAGACAGGACAGTATGACTCTTCCAAAACAGAGCCTGCCCTTGCCGTAGATCTTGCCATTGCTCCCCTGTTCCTCCATTGCAGTCTGTTTAATGTATTTAATGGGCAGGATCCTGATATTTTGGGTTTTTTCTGCCACCCCCAGAGGACTGAGAATCATAGTCATACTCATCAGTGCCAATGCCTCTTGCATTAATTCAAGAGGCAGCTCGGCCCTTACCAGCTGCAAATAACCATAAAATGACCCTAGGGTTTATTTGCATAATTATTTGCTCCATTTTGTGATGAAAAGTTGTAGCAGCCTTTTTGAATTATAATGGCCTGTGTAAGCCTTTCTGTGCACCTTTTTAACTTTATAAAGACATGCAGGAAATGATGCTCTGTGTTTGTAGCCTCAAGCTGGATGATTTGTTGTGCCATTAGTAGTTTCTTTTTTAACATATTGGGTATTTTTTAATTCCTGGAAATCTATGATTAGCAAGTGTATACAGAGCAATCTAATTGCAGAAACAAGTAATTATTTTTCTCAGCAGTGCAGCAGTGATTTCAGTGTGTTTTCACAACGTGAGAGGCACTTTGATAAGCCAAATTAGAGAAATTCTTGTATTCTAACAGTCTACATTGGTTCACATCTCTGATCTTGTAGGGAAGATTATTTTTATTATTTATTATTTTATATTTTTATGATTTTTATTATTATTTTCTTAAAGAGGTAGGCTCTTTTCATCTGTCTGGGGGATCTTAAAAAGGAAAGAAAACTGTGGATTTTCTCACTGCTGAGAGGCTTTTTCCTGATTCTGACTGAGGTCATTTCAGAAGCGTGACCCAACTGACAGCCACCCCAGACTGCTATCCTGTTTATTGCTGTTGATATTTAGGTGCAATCAAGACTGGAGCTAAAGGTACCAGCAAGAAAATCTTCAATGACTCAGGCCACAGAAGCGCTGGTATGAGTCGATGAAAAGCAGCATATCAGTTAAAAGGCTAGTTAGGACCATGCCCTTGAAGACGCATTTTCTAGCACTGTTCTGAAGCTAGGGGCAGAAGAAATTATGCACTTCACATTACAAGTGCTACTAATAATTTTTTCCAAGCAGCACTTTGCAAAGTACAAAGGCTTTAAAGTGCATTATAGTCAGAGAGATGGTAAGATGTTCACACAGATGACTCATAAGAGGCTATACTAAACCCCCCCCCAAAAAATCAAAGTGACCATTTATGTGTGAGTTGAGCAGGCAGCAATCACCAGGCAGGATAATGAAATATCTCCTGGATGCGCTGCACTCTCCCATCCTGCCTCCAAATACCCGCACAGCTCAGAAGCGAGTGCAACGATACATGCCAGGAGTGACCGCTGCTCTCCATTGGGAAAGAGTTATGATAGCCTTGCAGAACAGCACAGAGCCGCTTGAGGGTGGGAGGTACAAAGTTGAAATCCCACGTTCAGATCTACTTGTGCTGTGCCTTCTTTGTGAGTACCTGTGAACCTGCAGGGTGGTCGTTTTCTTTTTATGCCTCTGTGTGTGTGCTTGGGGGTTCCTAAAAAGATATACTCCAGTGATTCAGGTGCCAGAAAGATGTTATAACCCATTGGGAGGAAGGACTGGATGGAGAGCCTAAGAAACACTCCATGTCTCCAGGAGCTTGCTCTTCAGAGACTGGTCAAGCGAGGATTGCCATTAATCCTCCAAAATCTGACATAGCCACTTGAGCCCTTCATGGCAAGCTGCTTCTAGCAGAAGCCAGTCAGAAACAGTCTGGGAATAAACAGGACTGTCTTTTGTACTTAAGTACCCGTCAATGCTAGTGATTAATGCTGCACCCATGGCCAACTTCTCCCTATGTAGACAATCAGAGAGATGAACAAGAGCCTTTGTAAATGGCTTTATAACATGGAAAACCGTGGATTTATGGTGATCGGTGATATTTTCCCCAAAATGCATCAACTTGGCTAATTTCTTTCTATATTTGTATCCTGCGTGTCATCTAACCAGTAGTACGACACAAAAAGCTGATTGCTGTACTATTGCACCAACATTGATAGCAGTGAACAGATATATTCTTGCTTCAACAATAACACAGGTTTCATTTCTAAAAAATACTATTTAGGTCTTTTACTCCAGTCACAGACATTATCTTTTTGTTTTCTGAACATTTAATGAGGGAGAACTAATAAAGTGCTTTATATTTTATGCTTGATGGGACTCATGGCAAGCAGGACTGAAAAGCGGTACAAACAGAAAGTGAAATAATTTTATTATCAGCTCTTGTTTACTCAAAATTCCTTAATTTATCCTTCTACATATATTGCATGGTTAAAAGAAATTAGGGAAAGACTAGAAGAAAACGCTACCCATGTTCTTGGTATGGTTTTTTTTAAAGTTTATTGATTTGATCAGTTTTGTTGCAGCTGATGAATTCTCAGTTTCCTGTCCCCAAGACACAAACCTCTGGGTTTTTTACTTCTCCCTCTCTAAGTTTCAGTCTGTTGCTAGACTACTTTAACAGTTCAGAGAGGCTCAGCCATTGTCCAGAAAGACAGTGCAGGTTTTAAAAATTGCTTTTTGAATTAGAAGCTGTCTTGTTCACTCTTGTGACAATGTATTGAAGATATGATCCAGTAGAAATCAGCCCTGCTCTGTATCTTTCATTATATATTTGCTATCAGAGATAATTCAAGAATCTTACCTAGTTTTATTAACTTCTCGGAACTTAAGGCAAGATTTTAGCAGTTCTCTGCTAAGTATTCAAGGTAGGGGAGGGGAAGAAAAATCAGTAGCATGTGTTTAAAATTCTCAGTCTTCTGTGTGCTGAGCATATGTAATGCTTCATTTCGTTCTGGAGCTATGCGTTCAGCTCCAGCATCATGATGAGACGTTTCTGAGAAGGTAGGTCTGACAGTAGATCGCTAAAGTGTGCAAAATCCTCCCTGAATGGATGCTCTTAGGAAAAACATCATCATTTGCTAGGTGTTTGGGTTCAGACTGTGGGTTCCAGGGTAAGAAAAAGCAAGAAGAGTTGCTGGCATCAGGGGCAGGAAAGGGATGCTGTGTGCACTCTGGTGCTGCTGGGGATGGAAGGGACCAGTGTCCAGCCGCCATCTCGCTCATTTTTTTGCTCCATGGGAGCAGGAAGGGCTCATCATCTCTGAACGCCAGTTTAACGTGGGTGGCAGCTGACTTTGGTAGCTGTAAGGACCAGAGATAGTTTTCAGATTTGCTTGTGCTGGAATACGCATACCTTGTTGTTCCACTCCTCTTTTTCCATGAAGGCAGCTGAAGGAAATTATCTGTCTTTAACAAGACACTGACACAGAGCTGCTGCTGAGGCAGGGGCAGGAGAGGAGCAGGGAATTCAAGCCATCCCTCTCCCCATTAGCCCCATTTGCCAAGCCAGACCTCCGATCACTGAGATGTGACCAGCTCTGCCTCTGCATCTTTGTTAGTAATGCTCCCCAAACAGCTAAGTTGACATATGCAGACAGCTGTCATATACCAGCCCAACATTCAAGTTTATCCTTTTGACCCCTTTTCAGGCTCTTAACTCCTCTTCTCCCTTCCCCGATTCTGCTACTTTATTCATTCAGGGTATTTTTTTCCAGCAGAGATTATAGATCTCTTCGGGCTCCCGTTCCCTTTGTTCTCTCTGTTACAGGAATTCAGATTATCACTTGCAGAGTTCAAGTGGAGTCCAGATTCAGTTCAACTGTCTTTTCACTTTTTCTTTGCCCATGAGTAATCAAACACCCTATCAGAAAACAGAGATTCCTACTCTTTTTTTTTTTTTTTTTTGTGGAAAGAAAGGCCATGTGTATTATTCAGAAAGGGAAAAAAAAAAAACCCCAAGTGGTTAAAATTAAAAAAAAAAAACCCTAGGAAATTAAAAAAATCCTGAGAATTTACCTAGTTTTAATCTCTGATCCTTTGACTGAAAGGGCATCTTTCAGAAGGGTGTTTCTTCTGGTTGAAAGTCAACATGAAGGGAAAAAAATCTCTCAGCTTGCCTTGGTAGAGTTTGTCAGCCTAACACTGCAATTGGGAAACTTAGTTACTACTACAGACTTGTCAGTACAAAACAGACAAAAAATTTACTTCCACTTTATTTTTGTTTATGATTGCTACAGAAAATTAACAATATAATTTTCTTTAATCCTATTCCTCACATCATGCACAGATCTCTGAAGAGCACAGCCTAACACCAGGTGTACGCAGGAGATCTGCTAACCTGGTATCACAGTGGGAGCTTAGCAAAGGATCTGTCCCAGGGCTGCTGTTATTTTGGGGTGTTTATTTGAGCTGAGTTTGGGGGTGGAGTGGGTGTCCTGAGCAATACGGCAGATACACGGCTTTATAGTAGCACATTCACCACGAGTGAGGGACTCATCTCAACCCCAGCAGGGTTTGGTGCCTTTCAGCAGAAGCAGCGACTTGTCGCAGCACACTTGCTGTCTCAATAAGGACAAACGGCAGCTTGTTTCATACTGCAGAGCAAACTCTGTGTAGGAATCACGGGTGTTACTTATATAAGGAACTGGGTACCGAATCTCTTACCCAGAGCCTACTCATGCTGCAGGACTACAGCCCTCTAGTGGTAACTAACCACAAATTTTCTGAGGAGCTGCCTAATATTGTAGCTAAATCTCAACTTTGTGCCCTGACTGTTATGGTGTTCCCTGGACGGGTAAGAATAGCTCTGGGGGAAAAGTCCAAAAAGCAAGGGGCCAGTCAGCATCCAGCTGTGATGCACTGCAATGGAAATCAGCCACCAGAGAATAGCTTCTGAAGCAAATAAAAATGCATGTAAGGGTGCTGAAGGGAGGGTATGGATATCACAGGATTGTGAGAGACTTCAGAAATCATTGCCAGGGCCGTGGGGACACTAAGAGGCCAGTAAGGAACCCCTTTGTAGTGTCCTGCCTGTCATCACTAAACTGTTTTGTAAGGTAGGATAAAAAAAAAATATACCTCAATCCTAGGCAATGTTTGTTTAGCCTGGTCTCTAAAGTGCGTCAGTGACTGAAATTTTGCAATCTTTTATTTCCAGTGCTTCATTAGAGCAACAGTGAGACTTCTTTCCTCATAACACTTTCATATCTTACATTGCACGGTTTAAACACGTTATTTCTTGTCCTATTCACCATGGACATGAAAAAGGAAAAAAAAAAAAAACACAAACCTTTTTTCAATGTGCTGGACTTTCATGTTTTACTTTGTGTCACTTTTAGTTGTCCTTAAGCCTAATCAGCCCACATTCATTTCATCTTCCTCATCCGTCATATTCACAAAGAAGTTCAGATCTCAACACCTTCACTGCAGTTCTTTTCAGCCGTGTGGCAATGACGTGCTTGGATGTGGCCTTCTGAGCATCAGTTCTCCAAATGAAAAATAACCTCTGTTTCCATCTAATGAGACCTTGCTGTGAAATGCTTGTGACGCATTTCACTAGCACATCCTGCTCTTAAGTTCCTCTGGACTGAAGGAACAGGAAACTTAGGACTATAGCACCAGGCTCTGAATAAAGGTAAAAAAAAAAAAAAAA
>WHYT01015554.1:51671-83881 GCA_009806455.1 Tetrax tetrax | reverse complement strand
TAACCAATAAAAAAAAAAAAAAAAAAAAAAAAAAAAAGAGGATGTATGATCTCTGAAGCATGGGATCATTGACTTTGCTAACAGGAAATTACACAAATTCAGTCCACGGTTTGGCATTTTCCAGTTTAAACAGCAAGAGGGAACATGCTTGAAAAGAAAGGGAGCTAAAATGCTGAAAAAGATGAAGTGTCTGGTAAACTCAAGTTAGTCACAGGGTCAGTTTAGGGGCATTCCCTGTAATTTGATCTTTCATTTCTCTCAGATAAACAAGCCTAATTACTTCTCTCCTTCAGGATAAATTGAGGGAACGATGGTACTTAATTTAAAGCTACTGTTTCATCGTAATAGTCCCTTGGTATGAAAAAAACTCCAAAATTGTTAGTATCCAGACTGTTAACAAGCCAAAGGCTTCCTCAGCCTTTTAACAGCAGCAGTCATTGATTCTCCCGTCATATTTCAGAAGCCCAACCCGAGGTGACTAGTTTAAATTTGATACTCCTGCTGGAACAGCCTCTTTCATCCAGGCTACGATCCCAGTAGCTCTGCTATTACAAGCTACTTAAAGTAGTCTTTGTAAGTGAGGGTGCTTTATGAACGCCAGCTCCGACAGCATCCTGAACTGACACCATTTCTTTTTCTACTTATTGAGATTTTTTCCTATTCAACTAAATGTACTATAAAGCATTTTCAAAAACTAGAAAATAGCATTTTTATTTTGCTATCTATTTAAACATATATGTGCAGCAAGAAAAACTTTATAGATTATTGACAACTAGATACTGCCATAGTACTGTATGAAAAATACGCAACCCACTCTGAGTAAGGGAATAGTAAAAAGTTTGCCTTTATTTCCACAGTCTCCATGTCCTTCCCTTACATGACCACCTCCTCAATCCACCTATCAATCAGATCTCCTTCAACACTGAAATGGCAGCTCTCCTCTCCCATTTGGCAAAAACGTCAGCCTCTACTACAGGCTCGTTAGGTTTCCACATCAGCATTTTTGTACCTTCTTCATCTGTGAAAAGATCTCCCTGCAGTAAAACTCTTAATTTCTCCTCCGTCTACAAAACCTTGGCAGGCACGAGGGGGCAGGTGCGAGGGCGTTCCTCTCACACGGACCAACGCTCTCTCCTTGTTTCCCCACATTGCCCCTTCTGCAGCACCACTCGCCTCTCGGTTTTTGCTTCAGTTGTAGGATCTCTGAGCAGAAACCATCGTACTGCTCTGTCTCGGTGGAGTCCTGCGCAGCAATAACACCTGCCCAAATAACAGCGTGATCAAATCCTACTGCCCCTGGCAGACAGTTACAATTAGAGTACAGGCTCTCTTTCCATTCTGCTGTCTTACTAGGGACTTCATTGCAATCTTACACGTATAAATGTAAGATACATACAATGTATATCCACCTATAAACGTCAGATATGTACAAAATGTATAAATACCATTAATTTAACTGCATGTGTTACGAATACAGCCAGGCTGCAGGAAAGGCTCCTCTCTTCGATTTGCTCTGAAGTCTGGATGAACCATCTTACACAGCTGTATGAGCTCCCCACCCTACCCCGTGGCCTGCCGGCTCACCGCCAAGTTAATTAGGATACGTGCGTATAAAGGACTTCCTCTCCTAGGTGCACAACAATGAGCTCAGCAAAATAAAGAAAACAACGCTGCTGCAAAGACTCGGAAGTCGGATTTCACGTGCTCACAGACCAGGTCGGTCAAAGCCAATTTCTTCTGCACTCTCCTTTGGAAATTATTTTTACAGCTGATATCTCAGTTAATGATTTAGTTTAAGTATTGCTCAAACAAGAGAATGCATAATGCCCTCAAACCAAATAAATAAACAAATCCTCAAAGTCTTGCTTAGCCTTTCCAAAACATGCATTGTAGGCAACAAAATGAATGGAATATATCAGCCAAAATGGATAGGTTTTGAAAGTAGTACACACTTGAGTTCTAACTAATGCAGCTTTAACCAGATCTATGGTAACGTGCTCACATTGCACACCTAGGCAATACTAAATGAGGCATATATTATCAATTTTAAATGTCATAAATTAAATAATATTGTTTGAACTTCTTAAAAACTATGTCCCCGCATTATTTTTCATAGACTTTTCAGAACTTGTATGATTTATAAGTAATTGAGTAAATACCTTCAAACCTGATTTTGAACTAAATTGTATAATTTGTGTGACTTACAAAACTATTTACTTATTTTCTTTACATATATAATGAGGAATTTGAAGTCCCTAAGCAAATGCCAGATCATTTAAACATGTATGGAAAACAGACTAAGGTTACACCAGCGCTTGCATGTTTTTTCTATTTATAGTTAAGCATAAAAGAGTCACATGCACAAGCTGAAAAAACAGCAGTGTTGATAAATCCCTGGTTATGCGTACCAGAAGAATAGCTCTTGGTCTGGTTTGGTATTTAAAGTCTGACTCCTTTTCACACGCCCCAAACCCCACACACATTCTACCGCTAATACTCCACACAATAGGACTAATACCGGCTGATTAGAACATGCTTCAGTAGCATAATTCTCTAAAGAGAATGACTATCCTATAAGTTAAATGATGACACTAGGTTATATGAAATCCTAATTAGCTCAGCAGAAAAGAAGAAAGACTTTTGAGATATGGAACTGTCAGAGCAGACCGTTCATCAAGGGGCACGGTTTCCTCTCCGCCTTTTAATCACATTTTCCAAATGGCTTCCTAAACTAGCGTTTGCAAATACATCTGTTTCTGTACACAGAAAGGTGAACTGCACAGCAAACTGCCTGCTCACCTGATGGTGTGACGGATGGGTATCGGCCTCACAACAACCATTAATTGGGTTCTAGTTTTAGCTTTCTCACCATTTATGAAAACTGTGTCCAGGGTCTACTGTTTCAGAGCAGTGTCTGCTGGTTGCACCCTCTACCATTTGACAAAGTGCATTTCTTTCTTTCAAGCACGCAGCTCTCCTGACGCGTGCGGTTTCCTGTCCTTTGTAAGAAACTGCTTCCGAGTCTGAACAATACGTGGGGCTGGATTGCGCCTGTAGATCCAGCGGCAGGATGACAGGATGGAACAGCCCTCAGTTGTCTCCTCTCTCCAGTTCTGCAGTCTGGGGAGTGAACTGAGACAGGAGAAGATGCATGGAAGAGCTATCTAACATATATTTCACAGTCCTGGGGAAGTTACCTGGAAAATACAATATTTATGACTGTACTACCTATTCAAACTAGATTTACAACAGGTACTAGGAAAAGAGTTTTTAAAACTCTGCTTCCAAAAAGACCTTTTGGAGAAGTGAATTTATAGCTTGATTAGGAAAGACTATGTGTGCAATGGACACAAAAAAAAAAACCTGATGTGCAGAAATGGAGCCTAAACATTCCCTTGGACCCACCGGTCAGGAGAATGAAGGTTGTGAATGGAATCTTCTGAACTGAACCGGCAATTCCCTGGCCACACCTCTTTCTCCTGCTCAGCACGGTCAAGCTGTTCAAAACCGCAGCACTTGCAGAACAGAAGCTGGGCTTACCTCACAGATTTTGCTCTTGCAACAAAGAGTTTCAGAAGCAGCAGAAATTTTTCTAATAAATGGTAACCTGAAGCCACTTCTGCTGCAATTGTTCTCACGGAGACTGCCGGCAACAAAAGAGAGGAAGTCAAGGCAAAAGAAGGGGCACACAAGAATCTCTGGCCGCAACTGTTTCTGGTACTTCTTTGTTTAATCATAATTCCAAGTGGCGGAAGTGGGTGTAGCAGGAAAAGCAAATAACAAGAAGCTGAATGATAGATTTAAGTCTTTCTTAATTTGGACTAAAAGTTTGACCATACTACCACGGAAAATGCTGCTGCGCTTCTCATTAATTTTGATGCAAATTTTTGCAGCATATGATTAGGAAAATTATTCTTTTTAAAATACAAATCAGGGGGAGCTGCGGCAGCCTTGCAAATTTTTGTTGTGATGGAGTTCTGTTTTCCGTCTGCCAGAGAGGGTAATTTTCTGTACAGTCACACCCTAAACGAGGAGAAAGGAATGAAAAGGAACAGAAAGGAACAGAAAGGAAAAGAGAAAAAAAAGGGAAAAAGGGAAAAAAGGGAAAGGGAAGGAAAAAAACCACCTACAATTGGTATTACATTTCTTTAGGTCCAGTGCTACAGCACAACTGCAAAGTGACTAACAGGAAATACGCACTGAAGCAGTACCTCAATGTTTAAAGAATTTTTCAGATGTTTTTAAAATCAAAGTATCAAAGAAAAAACCCTGATTCTATCTACGTTCTTATCTACACAGTCACTTGAGATGTCACGTATCAAAAGGCGTTTCTACTCTGAGTTTTGGGAAGTTAGCATGATTTGAGTAATTCTGCAAAACGGATAAAGAACCAGAACCTTTCTGATGATGTCACAGGCAATGTAAAATTCACAACTGGTCTCACCTTCTCACTGGGCCTCTGTCATATGTTCTTGTTGGCGTCAGTAAAAAATGACTGATGTCCGTGGAATGAAACCAGTGTAAAATCACCACGAGATCTTCCACTGCTGTATTCTTGTGTCATGAGTCAACACGCTGTCAGGACTGGGCAATAATAATTGGAAATTAGTTTCTATGCTGACCTTTTAACTCTCAGAGAGAAGCCACTTCCATCTACTCAGGGCTGGAAACGGCCATGTGAATTCTACCACTGGCTAGAGAGCGCAGAGCGGACCGAGCTGAGGAGATGCTGCGCTCCTGCCCTCCAAGGCACAGGAGCTTCACGGAGCGCTGCTACGGAACAAGACTCTGCTGGGGCTCAGCAGAAGGACTAAAAATTACTGACTCCTCTCTCGTTTGCATACACCGTGAGCACAATAAGTGCAATGTCAGTTTTAAACAGAGGTGCTACACTGTGTCTCTGCAAAACCCTGGACTAAAATCTCTGGAAAATAAAATGCATTCTTTCAACATGAACAAGCACGTCCAGATTCATCAGCCTGACTGAATTTTGAGGAGCTGTATGACTGAAATGGATCACTTTCCCTACACAAGGGTGATGATGACAGTGTGGCTGAAATTCAGCCCTAACAGAAGTTATCCATGGAACTGTATCTCTGTCAGCACTAACATGGGCGTAACCTGCTTTCAGTCACAGCACGACTTCATTTTAAATGGATTGCTGCCTAATAACTGTGGAAATAAATCTCAGTGGAAAGTACAAGAAAACCAAGCCACAATCACCCCACGCTTTTCCCCTGATATTCAAGCTCTTCCTTGCTCTCATTTATAAATCAATGTACAAGGCAAAAGAAGTTTAATTTCATCGGTGATGCTCTCTCTAGAAGCTGTGTGCTGGAAAATACTGCACAGCAGTGAGAATCCGGGTGAGAACACTCTGAAAGAGAACAGTTGAAAAAGGGAGATTGTTGCTACCGTAGAGAAAACTGTAGAAAAAGCCCCACAGAACAACAGCGAGTTCACACACTCCCGAAGCTGCTGATCAGTGAAACTGTCAAACCCGGCTTTTGTTCGTGTAAACAGAGGAAGGCTGTTCCTATAACAAACTTGCCCCAATGTGCCCTGCAGGGATTCATGTTGCAATTCTTTATCAATTCCTGCCAGGCGTTATTCTGCCAGCTTGTAATCCTATAGCAGAAGCCTGCATAAAGAAATTTTCAGGAAAGAAAAAGCTCAACAGCTCATCTTTCTTCATGCCATACGTACCAACGCACCGAGAAAGTATTTTGCAGATATGTAAATGATAATATAGTGGAATCTGATTTTTTTTTTTTTTAATTTGCTGACTGTAATATATAACAGAGGCTGGATTTGGAGCCTTCCTAAAGGTGGTCTGAACAGCTTCTGGGTGAGTTCTCCGTTCCTGTGCGGCAGCGCAGCGATACCCAAAGCAGCTGGGAGCACTCTAGAGGGAGCTGGGAGGGACAGTCAGCACGGCTTTGAACAAAGACAGGGGCTCAAGATGTGTTATAGGATAGTTATACTTCTTGTTTTCCCAGGAATGTTTGTTATTTAGGCACTAAAGATCAGCTTGCTATAGCAGATGCAACTATATACTTGAAAATGCACACTTCGCTTCTTTCATGCATTTCAATTACTTGGAAAGTAAACGCTCCTGCTTTCACACCCACATGCATCCACGCAGCTCTGCATTCCGAAACGCAGCCCGAGCCCACTGCCATGAGAAACACCACGTGGCCTGGGAGACGGAGGACGAAAGCCCCGCTCCGGTGAAAACCCTCTGCACCACCAACCTCCCAGCAACAGCAGGTTATTTTTGCATGAAGTCCATTGAAGGAATCAGAGTGAAAAGCATTCACTTCCTGTTCATACACTTAGGACATTTCAAGACGGGTTTTTTTTTCCTCCTGTAAGGTCATCCAAGTACAGCACCTACCCCAAAAGGAGTCTCAACTCCGGCTGTTCTCATCAAAGCTTTACCAGGAATTGCAGCAGACAGTTCGCAACGGCAGCACTTACAGTTAGATATTCCATGGCGTTACACAGACACGTTTCCCTTGGCAGAAGCAGCAACCAAGATTTCGAATGCTATTCATTTTCAAATGCATATCAAAACTTAAAAACCTCTAAAACCAAGTATTTTGCTGGTCTGTTAGTCTCTTACAGTACGTACCACGCAGAGACTATTAGCGAGAGTATCCAAACTGTGGAAACCAACTTTGTGCCAGGCTGCAATTCTCCATCCCCGCCTTACACGTGTAGCAGGAGGCTGACATGGGAACCAATTAGCGTCTGACAGCTCCACTTAGTCCTGAACGCGTGCCACCATCTCAACCTGTAAATGTCATCTGCAAACTGCTCCTTCTCCCGCTAGGCCCCGTGCAAAGAAATCGCTCCTAGGATTGCAGGAAACCTTGTACGGCACTTAACCACCGGAGAATTGGAGGAAGGGGCAAAGTAGTAATTTCAGAGCACTTACACAGAAAATGGAAAGCGAGTGCAGCAACTGAGCACTTCCAAAAATTCTAGCCTGTGGCAAAGCCGCCAAAGCCTTCCGATTTTTATGGTCCGGAAAGCCACACGTCTGCGGAACTGTGTGGGATGTGGAGGTGCAATCGTGGGATTGTGTCACGGAGGAGACAAAGAGGAGAGGAGCCCGTCTACATTTTCTGCTACTTCTGTTCTGGGATACTTAAACTACCAATAAAGATGTTTGTGCACAACAGACAAACATGATGGATGGATTAATTATTTCCAATTGATAATTGCTATCCAGAATGAAAATGAGTAAAGGAGTTCTAACGCTTTTCACTTTGTTCCATGAACTGAGAGGGTTAGATCCATCTCTTCCTTTCATAACATTGAGTATTTGCTACTTTTTATGTAAGTGGAAAAGGCAGTTATATTAAAATAGCATTCCCACCCGAGTTCAGGCCACAATACCTGAATGTTTGCCAATTTTTTTGGCATCACTAGAAAATAGTACTGCACTATTTTCCAGGATTGGGCTGCCACTCCTATGTACTTTTCTCTGTTCAAATATTTTTCAGAACCTCTTTTGTTACAGTATTTTTACCTCCTTCGGAGTGGGGAAAGTTTACTCCGCAGATAACCAACTCCAGCCATGTTTGACTGCACAATTTATTTTCCCAGTATAAATGCTGCTGCTATTGTTCGCAGTTGAAGACATAAATAATGCAAAAAAAAGTGCTACTAAGTATGCACAAAGTTTGATCCCCTATGCCCAAAAGATTTTAAATTTTCATGAATAAATGCAAATATATTTTTGCAATCAGAGTTGTTGGAAAAGTAGTTCACCGTTTCCTTCAAACTACCCAGGATTAGCTTGGCTATCTGTTTGCAGAGACGGTCAACAGGGAGAAGGTGTGGGTGTTATTAGAAATGCTCATGGTAACGATCCAGTAAGTCATTTTTTCCCCCAGGTCAGCATAGGAAGGAGCACACTAAGGCACTCTTTTCAATCCGATAAAGGACAAAATGCCTTGAAAACGCGTGGCCGTGGAAAAGCAATGCATACGTGTCTGTGTTTCCCTACACGCGACGCTAAGAGTGTTAGCAGCCTGGTCATTTTTTAAAAATGAATAAAATGAATAGCTATCTTATGCTTAACATTTTCCTGGAGTCACAAGTGCTCTATACAGTTGTCCCGCACCATTAAACAGTGACAATGTTGCAGCCTAGAGGTAGCTTCTTTCCAGTGGTGAGTGAAGTTATTTTTGTATTTTTTTCCTTGTATAATTCATAAGTTAGCATGACCAGATTTTTGAATCGCAGAAGTAGGACATCTGTCACCATGGGGAAGCAGTGGGGGAGTGCGCAGCGTGCTTCTGACAGTTGTGGGCTTGTGGTCACCAGAAAAGTGCCTACTTGATTTTCTCTCCACTTTAGCATTCCAGACATTTGGCTCTGTCATCTTCCAGATTTCTTCTACAGAATACAACCTTCCTCCTCATTGCTAGCCAGCCACGTTCCTTCCCAACTTGGCCACTAGCTCCTTCCTTTGGGTGACCGGGACCCACCTGGGCACAGCAAGCCCCTCAAAGCTATTCTTGTCTAGTAGATAACGCAGTTATCTCCAGTTACACAACCACGGCAGAGAACAGGAGCTGGTTTTACCGATTTCTGTACAAGGACGGGTTCTGAATGTGCTGCTAACACAGCAAAGAGGGGCCGAGCTGCCGTCTCACAACAGAAAGGATGTACAAAGACATTAAGGAAAGTAGAGCGTGGGACAGAAGTGTCAGACACGTCTGCCCAGGTAAAATGAAACGGAATCAGGCAGATTTAGTTAAGGGAGTCCTACCACAGGGATATCCTGCTACTTAGAGTAGCACTCTCTGAGATTTCTCAGTGCAATCAACAGAAGTAGCTATGCAGATTTTGTTAACGACACACACATATCTTTTTCATCTCTTCCGAAGCTTGTGTGTTATTACTGCAAACCACTCCCTGGCTCTGCAAATGCAGGAGGACATGATGAACCATCTTCCTGTCTCCCTCCAGGACGTTCACGTTCAGGTTTGTTGGCAGTTCAGAAGTACCGCTACGTTCACTGGCGGTGGCACAGCATTACAGGGGCAGGAGCATCAGCCGACGCCAGCCCAGGAAACAACTGCTTCCTCAGCTGGCGTGGCAGCTCCCTTTGTAACCAGAGCGTAACACAGACTACTCATCTGGTTCCTACAGCGATCCAGAACGCGGTTACGGTTTACCAGAGTCAGCTGCGTAGGATCTGCTCAAGAACTTGCACAAAATTGCTCTGCTTGAGTATAAGGATTAACTTCAGCTCGGGGATCTTGCGTATTGCAGTTCCCAAGACTCTGTATCCTGGGAGACCATTTCACCCTCTATTTAAACTGAGAAGTACGTAATACTCCAGAAACAGCTACGTATCAGGCAACTACCTTCTACGCCAACACTTAAGTACATCAGTTAAGAGAGAAAGTCCAACAAACCTCTTTTTTTCACATTCCACCTTTTTCCAGGAAATATTTTTGCTTCTAATGATCTATTTTTTCATCAATAACAAAATGAACCCCATAACAATTCACTAACAACAAATTTCTCCTACTGCTGGAACTGACCTTTGATTCAAACCTTAAGATGCCAGTGAAAGGGAAAGAGGTTCCCAACACCCCAAAATACATAAATTGAGATATTTCTGTTATTATATTCTACCAGCTACACAGCCTCTTTGCTACTGTTATCAATGCTTTGAATATTTTATCTCGTAAGATATCATCTCCATTTCTGTAGGATTTTTGGCCCCTTCGAAGTAGTCTTGAGATAGGAACCAGAAATACCTGGTATTAAATACACAACAAAGACTGGAAAATTCTCTCAACACTTAGAAAATTAGCCGAGTGCGTTAAAAGTTCTCTGATGATGCTTCTTATTTTCCAAAATAATTATATACCTCCCCCTAGGGGAGTCCTAATTGCTCTGCCTACACCGAACTAAAAGCCCTTTTATTTTAAATAGTACATGACTGAGGAACGCACGCTATCCCGGAGAGACGCAGTGTTTCCATGTACTCTAATGCAGCCATTCACTAAGAGCTTCTCAACTGTGACCTCTAAGATGTTCTCCCTCTCCCCAAAATAGTCTAGGATGGAATTCTGAATACAAACATCCTATCATCTTGTTTACTGAAAAAGTAAAACAGTAGGTGATAAAAAATGCTTTTATGTCACTTTTAGGAAAAGATTTCTACTCCTTGCTTGAAATGCCTGCTTGCCACTACGGTAAAAAGGAATATTTCTGTAATGTAAGGAGACAGGGACTTCATGATACTCGCATCATTCACATGAGGGAGTTCAACTCACATATTTCAGTCCAGTAACTCACATATTTCAGTCCAGTATCCTCAAGGAAACAGCAGCCAAATATAAGCTCGCCCTATACATCTTCTCTATCCATCTGCTTGGATTCTGACCGTACAGGAACGCAGCTACCCCAGGTAGATGGGCGCAGAGGAATTAAAATGGGCTAAGCCGTTAGCAGAGGCTTACCGCAGGAACTCAAGGCACCCACTGCAGGTTGCATTAAGATTCTCCAACAGTCTAAACCAGAGCTTCTGTTTTGATGCAAGGGGGCTCACCGGGACGCACCAGCTGAGGAAACAGTCCTTCCAGTACCAAACCAGCACCAGAGAAGCTGAACATTCTGGATAATTACAGGGTCTAGCTCGTAAGTGGTTTAGGGAAATAAACGAACACACAAATGAAAAATTATTTTAACCAGAATGCTAAGGAAATATTCTTCTTCCCTACTGACAAGCTACATCTTTATCACCCTCAGTAAACCAACAGACCAGAACAGTTCGTTTAGCCAACAAACCCCAAAGTGAAAAGTCTGAATAGAACTTGCTGGCTTAGCCCGTAAGTCTGACCACAGAAAATGACAATTAGATAATCAAAGAATCACAGAATTAGAGGCTGTAAGAGACATGAAGAGATCACCTAGCCCAGCAGGGCCGGCCTGACAGCCTGAAGGACAATTCACCCAGGCCAGGCCCAAGTCTTCAAGAGCAAGCTGCGAGCCACGGGAATTGTTCTGGAGGTGCTGCCCTCCCCATCGCCACCTTTGCGGGGCCACACATCCCTTGCCAGATCACAGCAAATGATCTGGCAAGCCTGCACAGTAAAAAGCAAGTGAGGCTGCAGAGCAAAGCCCAGCCTTACCACAGTTCGTGACTCCGGTTACATGGGACAGAAAAGAGCTACAAGACAAAACGGTGGATTGATGGATTTTGAGCTGACCTGGCTCTGCCGCTCTTGCTGCAAACAACGCAGTTTACATCCCCCCAGCCAGTGCTTCTGGGGAACAATGGTTCTGTTTATGTTTCAGCAACTTTTTACCTATTTGGAAAGTGATGTTTATTCAATTTTTCCCTTTTCTACGTTTAACAAAACCCCATCTGGCAATTTTTTTCTAAACATACCATATTTGCCGCTCTCTTCTGTACACCAAGTTATCCAGTTTCTTCCTAAGGGCAGAGCCAAAAAGCAAATAAATTACCCCTGGCCTCAGAGGAATTCTCATTAATGCATCTCATATTGCCAATCCTATGAATGTATTTCAGAACAATGTTTGCTTTTTTTTTGAAACAGCATCACAGTGTTGACGTACTCAGCGTGCAGCCCTCCACAATTCCCCTTTCATCCTTTGCATTCTTGCTGCCAACCAGTTATTTTGCATTTCATGTTTTTCTTCTTCATCTGCTTTTGAACTTACTAATTTATGTCTTACTGATCTCAGACCATTTTCAATTAATCAGGATCATTTCAAATTCCAACCTGCCCCTCAATGGACTTACAACCAGTTTCAGGTTGCTATCACCCAGATGTTTTACAACCACCCGCTCTGCGCCCTCATACGATCTATGCATGAAAACCGTCCTTATGGGGACGGAAGGATGAGCGCTTGCTGAACCCCGTCTGAACCAGCCGCCCTTTCTGACAAACCACTGACAGCAGTACACTGAGCAGGTTATTCGAACAGTTTTACAGTGGATTTCTAGTTTTACCTCATTACATTGCTAAATAAAATGTTATATAGAATCCATCACCTCTCTGGGCAACCTGGGACAGTGCTCCGCAACTCTCAGTGTTAAAAAAAAAAATTGTTTCCTAATATCTAATCTAAATCTATTTCCCTCTATTTTAAACCCATTACCCCTCATCCTGTCACACCAGGCCCTACTGAAGAGTCTCTCCCCACCTTTCCTGCAGCCCCCTTCAGGCACTGGAAGGCTGCTCTAGGGTCTCCCCAGAGCCTCCTCTTCTCCAGGCTGAACAGCCCCAACTCTCAGCCTGGCCTCACAGCAGAGCTGCTCCAGCCCTCTGATCATTTTTGTGGCCTCCTCTGGACCCTCTCCAACTGGTCCATGTCCTTCTGATGTTGGGGGCTCCAGAACTAATCACAGTACTGCGGGTGGGGTCTCACCAGAGCAGAGTAGAGTGGCAAAATCCCCTCCCTCGACCTCCTGGCCACGCTGCTTTTGATGCAGCCCAGGATGCGGTTGGCCTTCTGGGCTGCAAGGGTGCACATTGCTGGTTCATGTTGAGCTTCTCATCCACCAGCACTCCCAAGTCCCCATCCTGAGGGCTGCTCTCCATCCATTCTCCACCAAGCCTGGATCTGTGCTTGGGACCACCCTGGCCCATGTGCAGGACCTTGCCCTTGGCCTGGTTGAACTTCATGAGGTCGGCACGGTCCCACCTCTCCAGCCTGTCCAGGTCCCTCTGGATGGCATCCCTCCCTTCCAGCGTGTCGACGGCACCACACAGCTTGGTGTCATCGGCGAACTTGCTGAGGGTGCACTCTATCCCACTGTCCGTGTCGCCAACAAAGATGTTGAACAGGGCCAGGCCGAGTATTGACCCATGAGGAACACCACTTGGAACTGTATCAAAGCCTCGCTAAAGTCAGATACGTACCACCACTCTGACTTTCTCCCATCTACCAGGCTACTTAACTACTAAAAAATAAGCAAGGAACTTCCCTTGATATAATTTATACACCACAAAGGTACATTCCATGTTTTCACCACCTTACATCCTCAAGATGCTGTGAGCTGGCTGTTAAACAATTGGGTCTAGTATCTCACTGACACTAGTGAAGCTCCTTTGTCTGTAAGCCCTTAGCTCTTCTTTTTCTCCTGTTTAAAGAGACAAACTGTACTACGTGCATCTCCAGACCGCTGGGACCTCTCCCCCTCATCCTCCATCGGTTTTCAAAGATAATTGCTAATGCTTCAGAGATTGCTTCAGCTACTTCCGTAAGTAGTCTAGGATGAACTCCATCAGAAACTGCCAACCTGAATATATCCAACTTACCTAAACACAGTTTAACTCCTTCCTGTTCTGAACTGCCTTTTAGCCTTTGCTAAAATCCTGCGGCCCTCTCTGCGTCTGTCATCTATGGTGGTGACTAAAGCCAAGTTGAAATGTCTGCCTTCTACATTTTAAATTTAAGTCTTAATATAAATATTCCAGAGTAATTAACTCTCGTTCCACATCTACAACAAGTAAATACATTTCAAAATAGTTTCAAAGGTTTTTCCTCTTTTCTTCCCAAGTATCTCTGTTTATAACTTCCAAATATTGACAGATACGAAGATTTCCATTGGTAAATAATCTCATTTACATAGTGCTATATCATATCCTTAATAACAATACAGCATGTCTACCATTTCTACAAACAAATCACAAGAGAAACAGTAGACTGTCACTGGATTTTAACTTTTTAAACTATGTACTGTTTAATGAGTTCTAATTTTAATTTTGAGATATTATATACTGTAGATTTATCTTGCTAAAGCACAGTGTAATAAAAGACAACACCTTTAAACTATTTCGCCAGATCAGTGGCTATAGTGATTTTTCCCCCATATTGTAGCACGTCTCTGTAGCAAGCAGCACACATTAACAGCCTGTGGCAGTCAAGGCATCCAATTTAGATTAAATACAAAAAATGCTACTTGCAAACTTCAATTTGTACACACTTTACCTGTTTTGGTGCAGACATAAACAGAGAAAAGTGTTTCTCTCAGAATACGATTTCTCATTTTAACAACATTTTTATTGATATTTCAAATAATCATACATGCCCTTTCAAAATTAATCTAGGAATCAATATTTTCAATCACATTTACTGTTTGTTTCCAAACTCTATAAAAGCACGAGGTGCCAGGGCCTAACTCTACGCTTAGAATTCTGAACAAATAAAAACCCTCTGGAATTGCTTTAGTGCTCTAGTGAATGTAGTATGCCATTAACCTAAAAAATATTTATGACATTTCTTCTTTTCTGCACATATTTCAACTTTTACTTGCTAAACTATAAAATCCATGGTAAAGTAAAGGAAAAAAAAGAAAATATAAAGTCTTGAGTTGCTCAAGTGTTCCAAATTTTTCTTTCTACCAATCAAAAAAACCACTGAAGGTGTTTGCATACCGAGATGATAAATGGTGGCTATAAGCCATGGGGAAGTTCATGCGTTCCTCCTCCTCCTTTTGCTGATCCCCCTGGAATCAGCAAAAAGATAACAATGGATAGAGAGCATGAGAGCTAATGGGAAAAAAATCTGCCCTTATACAGGTTATGTGAATTTAAATAACATTTGTGGTGTATTTTTTTTTTTAGTTTCTTTATATCAGGGTATAGCAATAGATAGATGGTACACACCTGAACCTGAACTTACCTCTAACTTGATTTCACGAACGGAATGAACTGGCCAAAACTTCTGTAATGGAGAAACTTCCCCATTTGCCGCCTCTTCAGAGTCAGCTGTGGTTTCCCTTTTGCTTTCTCTCTCTCTCTGAGTTTGCATGAGTGATTCCTGAGCCAACTTTCTGCTGATTTCTAATGTCACAGGCGAGGGAGTGATCACCTGGGAACTGCGGCCACGATGCCGTGTCAGCACTTTCGCGCCAGCCTCCAGCGTGCTGAGCCAGCAGGACCCAGCTGTCCCTTATCACCGCAGTGGCTGTTTGCCTTCAGCTAACATGCTGTGCATCCAGATGTGTCAAACCATCTCCCAAAGCAAATCCTGTACTTCAGCAAGGGAGAACTCTGGACAAGCATCTTTCAAGAGTATTTCATGTTTTATTTATCAAAAGGCTGGTTTAGAAATCATTTCCCATCCTGCAGGACTCAGAAGCAACAGCAGAAGGAGGCATCCATCTCTCTGCTGCGTCTCCACAAATGAAGAAGCCAAAATGATGTCCCTGCTCCTTGCAGGGGGGTTGGACTGGATGACCTTTAAAGGTCCCTTCCAACCCAAACCATTCTATGATTCTATGAAGATGCCAAATGGCATCAATACCACATTCTGTGGTGGATGGACTATCACTTCCCTGCACTGTATGGACTTGGAGAGTTACAAGATTCTCTCTTCTTTTCTGCTGCTGCCAGCAGGAAAATTGCATTAGAAGAATTCTAAAATATTTTTAACAATTTCATGGTATGACCTTCTCTATTGAAATTTAAGTCTGATTATGAAATAATGCATTCTCCAGAGATGTGTCTTGAAGAAGCCGAGACAGATGCTAGGCACAAGAGTCAAAACATATGAAGATGGCACACATGAATTTAGTGAAGCAACATTAATCAAGGAAGATTTCTGAAGGGAGGGGGAGTTAATTTTCTTTGGCAATTAGAGTGCACTACATAAAAGATAAATGTCAAAACAGAATTTACTTCACCTTCTGTCTAATTTTGAAGCTTTCCTGCCACTATTGCTGTGCTGGGCAGCAATAAATGGAATGTGAAACATCACCTGGAAACATCCCACATACTCCTTCCTTCCTATCCACCTTCTTTGTACTGTTAATGAAATCTTTGAAGTCACTCCACATACAAATTTAAGTTTTATTCTGACTTTTAGTTATTTAAGAATAGAAAAAAAGTAAGGTACTCCATCAGCACCCTGAACATAACAAGCAAATATTAAACTGTGTAATTTCCCACAGGCTTTGACCAAAATTGCTTTCAAAAAAAAAAAAAAAAATCAGTTACTATCAGACACCAATTTGCAAACAGGAATGTTTTCTAGTGAGGGATAAAACTGTATCCCCATCTACTGTACGTACACTGAAGCAGTCACTCTGCCATCTGGAGGATATTTCTAGTGCTCCAGAAAGCTCAATCCAAACACTGTCCACACTGGACACTTAAAATATATATTAAGATATATTCCACAAGACACACACAAATCATCAGAAATTTAATCTAGGGGGTGCATTTGGAAAGCCAGAGACATTCTACTTAAAGCAGTCTAAAAGAAACAGCCAGGAAAATCTATTTTTGTGTATTCACCCTCTCAAAATAAAATAGCAGGTTTACTCCTTCAACTTTTTTTTTTTTCCTTTTCTTTTTTTTTTTCCTAAGGCACTCTCATTTAGTGCCTGGAAGGTCCAGTGGCAGCCTGGCTGGATGCCATGCGTTGCCCTGGTGAACAACTATTTACACGTTTCCTTCCCTTGCTTTGCCCATCTTTTATATTTAACCGTGTAAGCTCTCGAGGGCAGGAGCTGCCTCTAACTCTATACACACACACACAATTAGAGCTCTGAGCACAATTAGATGCTACCACCAGCTGAGGTTTCTTAGAGCTACCACTGCAAACAGCAGTAAACACTGCGAAGCTGGAGATGGCTAGATGGCACTGTACCACCCAGTTTCAGCAGCGTTTCTCCTTAATATAGCTAATTTTCAATCTCCAAAGAAAGACTTCACTATTGACACAACGCATTTGTTCCATACGAACAGCAAGAGAGCTTGCTTCCTCAACTTCTGTATCTAACGTAGATTTTGATGTAGTTTTTCTGAAGCTACTGGTACCTGGACTGAAGGAGAAGACTGAACCCTCCCCACTGTAGATACTTTTGTTCAAGATAAGGATGGCTGACTGGTAGGCGATGAAGTCGCTTTCAGAAAGTCTGCTGCAGTCTACATCCTAACTTTTCCCTCCAGTGACAATCAAGTGGCAAGGCTCCAAGTGTTGCGACTGTTCAGCAGATGCGCCACTGTATGAACAGAGAGGTACTATTTCTTGTTCTTCCTCAATTAAAACTATAAATAATTCCACAAGAGGAGCGATCAATTGAAAGGGAAATCAGAGGAAAAAATGCCTTGAAGAATGCTGCAGATACGAGCTAATTTTTCTTTCAGCTAACTGCAGTGTGCAGTAGGGCTGCTCCAACGTGGTACTTCGAAACCTCCTCTGAAATAACCAGGTAATGTAAAAGTGGTTCCCAAAAATCAAATAAGGAGCGCAGAAGCCTCGTCTCCTACATTTTACACTTAAAAGTAAGCATGTTGAAAGATAGATATATAATTTCAGAAAATGTTAAGAATGTTTACCTAACATACATAACCTGCCCTGTTTCATACGACAGGAATGCATGATATGCTTTCTGCATGAGATTGGAATGCGTAATACCTCATGCTGGACCGGCATTGTGGGAGTAGAGAATATATCTCTAAAAACCTCTGTTCCTCGGTGTGAACACAGAACAGCGGGGAGGTGTCTGCCAACTGAAACAGGGCTTCAGCTCAAGAGATTAGAATAATGACCAGAAAATGCAGAGGCGCTAGTAAAACATTTCTAACTTACAGACATATTTTAAGCAGACTGTAAGAAAATGACCGTTATCAGCACAACACGTTTTCCTGCTTGCCTGTGAAGGTGTGACTACATCGCCAAGTCGTGCCTACAGACACCGCGCAAGCTCTCTGGTAAGCCTCCTTGAGTTCTACCAAAATGTATGCAACTTTCATTTGGCCCTTTGCATTTTTGTATCTTTGAAATTGATTTTTTTCACTAAAGATTCAAATATCTGGATCCACAATACCCACAGAACCTCACGGACAACCGGGGGGACTCTGGCACAGCCCTGCAGGCATGGTGGTATTAAACTATCTACAGCCAAATACAGTGACAACCAAAACACAAAACTGGCAGTGATATGTGAAACTGCTAATCCTGGAAGCTGGTGAGCTGTACGAATAAGTGGACAGGCCCTTTGTATTTCAAAGATGTCAGGTAAGCCTTATTTGTTTCTACAAAGGTATCTAGAGATCATAACTGTCATTAAATTAAGTCACAACATCACTTATAATTTGCTTTAAAACTTCAAACAAAATTTAAAATCTCAATCAGAATCTAAATATTATAAAACCATTTTGGAACTGAACTCCCTGCTATTTATTCTCTTATTCAAAGACCACGAAGAGACATGCTACGATTTAAAATTCAGCCAAGAGCTTCCACTTCTGAAGTCACTCTGAACTACAAACGGCAAGACGCCAGTATTTACTCTGCTGGTGCAATCACCTTGTCTCTAAGCGTTAAAGGAAACATGGACTATTATTCCCTCTGACTCCACCCTTCCCTGGGGGAATAATAAAAGGAAAGCAAAGAAGTCACCTTTCTACTTTCGCTGGACTTGTTTACTTTTCCTTACCAGGATTTGTTTTGGCAGGCTGGGAACAACAATTTCGCCCTCCCAAGAGCCATTCCTGGTGGAGAAGTTTTTTTTACGTGCAGCTTTCTTGATACGGAAAGTCTTGCAAGGACATCAGGGATTGAAACACAGCCCTGCCCAGCTCCTCGGCTCCTTACAAAGCCTGGAGTGACCAACTGCACTATCAACAGAACGAGAATGCCAGGAATCTGCGGTATTTCTTGGTTTGCATAGTGGTTCCACTTCAGGACAGCCTTCTATAGAATTGTTTTTAAATGGGATTTGTGTTGGGCTTGTATATTTAAGATGGATAAAGGCTTGCCGCAAGGAAGTACTTTCTAGCATGTTTTCAAGAGATACTTTGTACTGCTCGACTGAAGTCAAATATGCAATAAAGACCAGTTTTTTCTCCCATGCTTTCTTTTAAACTAGCCCTTACCTTTTCTCCATGCAGTTATGAAAAGGGAGTCCTACAGTTTCTCAGTCTGTTTAATCACTTCCCAATGTTTCAGTGTTACTGCTGCGAGTGTTATTTTATTACCTATCTAATTTTAGGGTTTGTTTCCCCATATTGTCTCATTTCAAAAAAGATTTTTCTTAGCCCTTGATGATCTTCTTGCTTTTTTAAAAATCTTTTTCCTCAATATGCCATGTGCACATCTCATGCCTTGTACTTTCTGAATAATTCACTCAACATCAGTCAAATTAAGAAGGAAATCTTTCAGTTGATAAAATGTCATAGGACAAGAGATATCAACCACACCATCAGCAAGATCTTTGCCTCATATGCTCAAACGACCTAGAAAAAAAATCATGCATTACTTAGTTATCAACTGACAGGTCCAAGAGAAGCTACTCTTAAAGAGTGGCATCTTGCCTTTTGGCAAGAATTTTAATTTTCCAATCCGTGTACGTTAGTGATAAATATAAGAAGAGAGACGATTAAAAGTAGATCTGAAGTAGAAAGGGAAGTAGAAGAGCTCACTAAGCACTAGTCTAACTGCTCCCATGAATGTAAAACAGTATCTTCTATGGGGTATATTTCACCGTTGAAAATGAACAATAATAGAGAATATTTACTTCCTTGACTAGCTTAATGCACTTTAGACCTCACCACAAACTCATTTAAATGGGGTGCACTGCAAAACTATCTGCACCTTGTTCCATAGGGATTTTACTGGGGAAAAAAAATTGTAGTGGAAAAACACACTTGGACTCAACAGACACAAAATAAAATAAAATACACACACAAAATTTTTGAAACTTTAAAAATTTCCATTCAGTGGTTCTATAGTTGTACTAATATGTAAAACATGCATGCAAGGTAAATTTTATTTTCACTGTTTACAGCCATGTACCTGCTCTCGGAGGACAAATCTGGCTTATCTTTTAAATGTGACTGTAGTCAGAACTATGTTTAAAGCAGGCAGTATAAGCCCATAAACATGTCCATCACAAAATCCCTTATTTTACATAAAGTGTAAATCAAATATTACATCAGTCTGCTCCATCCAGTTGTCCCTTCTTTTTTAAAAAAGAAAATCTAAATGGAGTTGGCATATATCATAAAATGTTTACAGCCTCTGTGGGTCCCAACGGCATGTTTTGCCACCAGGGCTCATTCTGTCAGATCTATAAACTTTATTTTCAGCCAGTGGCAAGTTATCTTGGTTTACAAGACCAGTCTTACTACCAGTATTTTGCTTGCATCTTGGTAAGTTTAGATACCGTTACTTCACAGAAATTCCTTTGGTATCCTAAGGACACCACTGGCTCATCAGCAGTACCGTAAGCTCATCTCTTTGCTGTAGCAAAGAAATACACTACTTACGTACTTATTAAGGGGGCTTGTTTCTCCATTTCCCATGACACAAACCTCCTCTCTACCTTCTTGTGCTGAAGTTCATCTACTTCTTGTGCTGAAGTTCACCGGCTTTTATTTCTACTCCATTTCACAGCACGAACTACTCACTGTGGCAGCCTCCCAGAACAAAGGAATCAAGCGTTGAATTAGGAGTACAAGTCTCCTAATTTCTCTCAAGATTTCAATTTCCATTCCCAAGAGGCAGATGACATTTCCAACTCAGCAGCGAATGCAGTAATACTTGAAGAATGAAAATGGTTGTTGATTACTTCACAGATAACAAAAAGCCTATGCAGGTGGCTAAACCTCCTGGATCAATACTGACTCCATTTATTTTAGATGAATTGATCGACTCCTTAGCCAGTGACTGCTGTCATCAGTGCAGCGCTCACATCCTGGCCAGAATTTCTACCCCAGAACACAGCGACTCAGAGTAGGAATGTCTCTATTTTTAAATCTATTCGATAATGTCTTGGGTAGGGTGCCTGTGGAATGAAAGAAGCTGTCCGCTCCTTTGGTCATGCCTCAAGTTTGAAAAAGTTCTGTAACTGGAATTGATCCCACACCACTTCAAAGACAGCGCCCACAGAAGTATCAGCTACAGCTGTACACGTGAATTATTTCGCTCTAGAGTTCTAAATGAAACTACTTTCATATCCACTTTACTGTGGACACATTTCAATCCATTTCAATAACACTCTGAGGAACTAGATTAATCCATTAATTCACTAAATTAAACTAAAACTAGCTAAGTGCAGCTGAAATGGATTCAAGTGCATCCACAATAACTAAATCAAATCTCATTACACGAGTGTAAATTATTAATCTAATGAAAACTTCAGTGATTGATATTGATTTGTTTATAGTAAAATATATATTTCCAAATTGGCATTTTGAGTCAATCCCCGTGACCTCTGGTTTCCACGCATACACACTCACACATGAGTAGATGCATGAACCATACACAACAATCTTTAGCCAAGTGCCTTGGTTTTTTCAGACCTAAAGAACGTGTACCTTTTTTTTACCAGTGTTACGATTCGATCCCAGCAGCAACAGGAGTCACAGCACAGGTTTGGAGGTGCTGCATAAACTGGACACGCTTCCTTTAAAATCTGGCATTTAAGAATCAAATCATCAGTAAAGGGACAGTAATTGAACTTCAGAACTGTATTTGGCTAAATCTGTCCCTGTAGAAGAAAAAAATTAACAATAAGGAAAGTATAGAGGGCTTCCTGCATGCCCCAACAGCAACTGAACAGAAATTGTGTCTTTCCTTGGCATTTTTCACAGAGTCTTTCTAAATTTCCAGTGCCATGGGCAGCTTCAGGCCCTTGCACAGAATTTTCCCAACACATGTCAGACCTCTCAGTCCGACGACAGCCCACCGCAACCCGCTACACGCCATCGGCGGGCCACGAACGCGCACAGCTGCTTCTTGCCCTGGACACTGAGCTCCAATCCCTTGCAGAGCAAAGCGACACACCGAGTCCGTCTGTGCAGCCGTTCTCCCCTACACAGAGGAACCACACACGTTCGGCCGCTCTCTGGGAATTCTTTGTACGTGAAAGACAAATTTTGAACTGAAATTTATAGGTCCAGATTTTTTTTTGTGTCTTAAATGTATTTTTTTTTTCTACCCAAAACCACCATGTCCTAAATTTAACTGTGTGCAGGAAAAAAATTCCTATAGAAACAGAGGTTAGGTAATAAAATATGAACAGTATCTTTCTTTGGGTAAAAAAATAGGCCTGTAACTCTACAACACAGTAAAACTGTCATGATACCAGGTTTCTGCTTCTGATCCTATTTATACCAGCACAAGCTAGAAAAGAGACTAGAATGAAGTTACCAATTGCAAACTACAAAAAATAATTAAATCAACATTCAAAGTTTGATTCTAAAGACAGAGGAAAATAGTACCAGCTTGTTATTTTAGGAATGGAAACAGCTTCTCAATATTTTACAATTTTTTTAAAATAATCCAGCTCCTACAAAAATAACTCTATTGTAATATTAATAGCAACATGACCACATTCAAAAAGCTTAGCTTCAAACAAGTAGTTATTTAAGAGCTGGATTTTAAACCTGAAGCTCCTTCTCCATCTTGTAAATTCTCAGGCTTGTTTCTGGAGAAACACTATTTCTTTCTTCGGCAGAGCAAAGATGGAGATCTGCCAAACCGTTATGCAAGATAATGAAGCAGTTTCTCATGGGGTGAGAGATCACATGAAATCACATGCGCTACAGAGGGATTAAAATTTCAGGAATGTCAAAAGTTTTACCTTCCATCAACTTCATAAATTACATGGCATTTTTGTTTCAAATAACTGCTTTGCTCTCAAAGTTTTAAGAGTACATAATAAACTAAGAACTTGAGTTTTCAAAACCTTATCCATTTTCACAATTTTTCACATGGACATTGAATTCAGATCCTAGCTGGGAGAAAAAAGAAAATGATCTGTAACAATGCTAACAGCTAAAACTGAAGCATATTTTTTCATTTAGTCTTTCTTTTTCTTCTGCTGATGAGAATGACACAGATAAAATTAACATTTAAAGACAATCCATACTTCTGCATCTAGATGGATTTCCATACGTCTCATGACATAGCAGTTTGCACTTGCAAGGCCATCCCTGGCCTCAGTCCTGCTCTTAGCTCTGCATGTCGTGATACTTTTCCCCATATGGGATTTTATAGTTCAGTTATTTCAAATATCAATTTTATTAAGGATTTTGTGAGTAGAACTTGTCATATTGATGTAATAATAAAATTGATACTTCCCGTAGTGCAATGCACCCAAAAATTCACAAGAGGACATAGATTTCAACACATACCTACGAAAAGAGATATCTTCCGTAGTTGTTTCTACTCCAGAATTTCCTTACAAAGAGGTAAAAATTTATCTTCAGCATGGCTCATCTTTTTACAATCTGTTTATGAGCTATGTTGTTCAGTGTTCAGCAACTCAAAGAATTCCTGAAGGACCTAATAAGAGATAGTTCTCATCAAAAGATTAGTGTGATGAGACAAAGGGAGGTAGACCCGGTCTTCTCAAAAGATGTTTGGAGAAAAAAAAAAAAAAAATGTTTCAAAACTATCTATTTTTCCCTTTAGCACAATTAAACTAACTTGTAAGTTCATGAACTTTTTATTTTCACTTTTAGAATATCTAGTATTAAGATTTTGCAGATTTTGTAACAGGAAAATGCACACCTTGAGATTAAACTCATTTTTAAAAGGCACATTATATGTTCTATCATAAATCCTAAGCTTTAAAGCCCTAGTTTTCCTATATTGTACTAAGTAGTTAAATCAAACCACTACAGAAAAAAAAAAAAAGAAAGATAATGTAGATATCCCTTTAAAGCTTTTCCCTACATTGGGACAGGCAGTTATTTTAAGGATTAATTATATGCATAGTAATTCAGGGCAGCCACTGTCCTTACAGCTTGCAACATAACCTGCTAGTACTCAGTTACAACACCCAGTTACCAAACTAAACTTATACTGACGGGGCGTACAGCTTAGAAACCTGCCAGAGGTGTGACCGACGGCTCCTCACAGCCCCAGCTAACATCCTGAACCCCAAACCCTCTCTCACAGTTATGGGCTAGTCCCTCAGAAACACTTCATCTCTTCAGACAAGAGCATTACAAATATACATATAGAAGCCTCCAAAATTAAAAGCTTCAAAACCCAGCCTCTGCTCAACGTGGTCTGCAGCAGAGGAGAAGCCTTGTGCCCCAGGACCTTCCACATGAATCAGGATTCTTCCTGAGAATCTCTCAACCTTTAATAGGTATATATTATAGTTATTTTAAATAAATTGAGTCTGAGATTATATAGAGAGTTCACTTGAGACTACTGTCAGCAAGATAGCTTTTCAGTAATATCAGTCCCTGATTGTTTACTTATCATCCTCCAGTATCACAAACGACTTTCTGTTGGAAGATGTACAGATTTACATACCACTCTATAGTCAGGTAGCCTGAAAGAAATACTCAGCTTCGCTAAGCTCAGAATTTTACCCAAAATAATACTGCGATACTTGAGAAGACATCTGCCATACCATTAAACTAATCAACAGAGTCACTGATACTCAGCTTCTTGGCAAGAACTGCCTGCCAGCGCAGAAACAGGATGCTGGTCTGCTCAGTCATGTGTCCCTTCAGCCATCGCTCATATTTTGTGATTTTGCCAGTATTCATTCATGCCTTTTGGATGCAACACACCACAGCCACACGCACATGTAAATGCCCTGGATCAACAATGGGTTGTTACCTGAATGATCTCCAGGTCAAAGTTTAAGCAAATACAGAGGAGAAATGTCGCGACGGGACATCTGTACGTGCAACGGATCAATCTCTGGGTTTCCAGCCAAAGAACTACAGACCATTCTCCAGGACACAGAGCATGAGAGAGTATCCCTGTGGAGAATCTTGTGCTGGCAAGAGATGGGCTGGATGACCTAACAGGACTTTGCCATCACCAGGCTATGATTCTCTGAACTTCATGCTTTTTGACAGTATTACAAGGTTCGACAGGCATTTCTCTTCAGAAGAGGGATTAAGGTCAGTAAGAATCAGCGTCAACGAAAAAAGTGCACATGAGGCAATTGTGATGGCAGGAGGCAAAGAGACATTCACAGTCAGAAAAGTATTCAGTGCTTGTGTCTTCTGTACGTGCCAAAATCTATGATGTAATCGAAGCACTAAATGGAGGAACAAGGAATATGAGATCCATACTTCCACACTGATTTTTCTGTTACAGTGAAAGAAGAAAGGTGTGATAAGATATAAACAAAACCAGTAAAGGTTTAGTATCTTACATGTAGCAGAGGCACAAAAAATAAATTCCAATTTTAAAAATTGGTTTGGGAACAAATTGCACACAAAGTCAGTCACGTTAGCCAGCATTCATCACTAGAAGCTCGATGCCTAGGAATTGAAGTTGAACTTCAGAAAACAAGTTTTGTTGTAGAATCAAAGTGATGCATGAAGAGATTTGCAGAAAAATGTGAAGTATCTGTATTTCATACTTGTATGTATTCTTTCACAGGTACTATCACAGGGATACGCTTCTTGTCTTGTAATACCTGTAGTAATGTAGTGCGATAACAAACCGTACACCATACCCAACAACCATAAGACATAACAAACTTGAACAATTTATGCCAGAGGGACCAATGTGTGGCTGTTGAGCTACATACAGTTCTGAAGCAGCTCAAGTCAGCTCCGATACATCACAGGGTCAGCAGCGTGGCTGTCCTGGAGAGCGGCTGCTCGGGAATCGGAGTGCCGAGACAGCGATGACAGCGAGTCACTACAGGGCTCCTGAGATACTTGGTCACCATCCAACCCAGCTGTGCTCCCATCCTACTGTTTTTAAAGCTGCTCTTCCTTTCAGTTCTCTAAATGTACCAGGAAGGTACCCCTGCAGTGTCCATGGAGTGTTGTATAAACACGAATCACAAACCCAAATATTTAAACTTTAACCATTTTGGTAGAATGTATCAGTGTAGAAAGAGTCATTATGTAACTATCATATTCCCATTACCATATGATGTTCCACATTCTGTCTTCTCCACAAAACGTCAGAGATCTTTCCACTTCTAAACATCAAACAGGATTCAATGCGAGGAAAGAAGATACTTTGCTTTCTGACACAGAAGTTTCCAAAGAAAACGGTGTTTATCTGTGATGGTACCTCACACTTCAGTGAGCTACCTACACGCTTAACCCTGAGCGTGCTTCTGTTCCAAAGGGAATTATTATTGCACCTTTCACTCTTCGTAAGAAGAATTAGTCAAATGAATTTCACCAGTCAGTTGCATAACTCTCAATCTAGAGGCAGGAGATTTGGCTCAAAAGCCAAGATGAGTACATCTATTCCATGAAATCATTAGTGTTTTCAGGAATCTTAGATTCTATGAAGATAAAAGACAAAGGTTAAAAAATTTCCGGAGAATGTTCAGAAGTTCTTCTGAATTATTTCTCACAGAAATTGCTCTTATCTTCTAGTTCTAGATCCCTGGTTTTCTTGCATTAATGGTGTTTTAAACAAGGATAAATTGTTGAATATTCTCAGATTCACAGTTCGGAATACGAGAGACAGAATAAATATTTTTTTCAAAGGCAGTCTGCAGGTTTCTTCACGACTCATGCTATACAACATTCTGATGCATTCCAGCACACAAGATGAACTTAAGCCTTGAAGTACCTGGAACATAATTTGACATTTAAAGAAGATTTACTCAGATAACTGACAGAATTCTCCATGTCAGCATATTTTGTAGTTTTCCTTAGATAAGCACTAATGAAAGAATTACAAGTTCAACACAGTAACCCAACATAGGCCAAGACACAGAAATGAAGCCAGCTGAGGCGAGAGAAAACTTGAGTCAAAAGAGTTTGAAAATTGTTTCTATATATACTTAAATGTTTTGGTTCGTGTGTAGGCTGGGCTTAGATCTTTTCAACACACCCCTCTATTAACATCTGTGACGGAGGTACAATTACAAAGAATTCAAGCTTTGTATTAGTGGGAGTAATACTCTGATTTTTAATTGTAACAATATACTTCTGAGGATTCCCTTCTGATTGCTGGGCATCAGAAGGAGTAATCCCATTTAGAGGACTAATGGATGTAAGGAAAAGCTATTAAAAGTGAAGCAAGATAGCACTAATGAGGTCTGAACACTATATGGCAATAAAAAGACAAAAATAGCAAAGTAAGATTAGAAGTAGGCATTGACAAAACTGAACTAAAGGATTTCCATTCAATTAATGGATTTTTTTCTCATTTCACTCTGCGTTTATATTATTTGCAGTTCCCTTCCTGTTGAAGCAAGGAGGTAAGTGGTAGAGCAGCCGAAATAAAACCAATGAGGAGGTGAAATGTCCTTATTGAGCTTTGGTTCTGGATGCACCTATGTTTGTAAAGTGCGTTTGCAGGGTTACAGGTTTACCAGGGGCTAAGAAAAGAAAAAATATTGCAATATATTGCTCCTTGGCATATTGAATAAATATACAATGAAATCCTTTAAAATACGAAAAAATTTGAAGTTAGCCAAGACAGTTAAAACTTGTAAAACATGTGCTTTTCACAAAGTATCTTCCTGTGCTGAGGTAGCATAAGAATGTTTTAGATCTCTTGCTAAATACTCACCTTTAATGTGTCAAACCCTGGCTATAAAGTGAAGAATAAAAATAAATGGCAATGAATTGCTCCATACTTCTGATTAAATCTCCTAGGAGCAGTAAATAAAATATAAGCAGGTGACAAGTCAGAACCAAAATACCATGAAAAGTTTCAGAAATCCTAAATGATCAAGCTGAACAGGCAACATAAAGACAAATAAAACTTAGTGATCAAAAATACCAAGTAATGTAAACTAAAAAAAAAAAATAATTAGAAGAGTTCTAAATTAATTGTATCAAACCAAATGTATTTTGTGACCATTGATTTAACTGTAGAAAGCTCAGCAGAAACATCTGATCATTGGCCAAAAACAGGTAACACAATGTTAAAATACACAGGGAACTGGATGGAGAAAGCAGTATCATTTCCTCAAGGAATCAATAATAGGTCTTCACCTGAATTCTACATTTAAGTTCATTCCTTCTAAAAATGGAACTGCAGAACCAGAGAAAAGATACAAGATAACATAGAAAAATCTCTATTACGAAGAAAGAGAAAAGACTGCAACTGGACAAACTGATATGTTCTCATGACGGGTACAAAGATTTGGGTTTTGTTTCAGACTACTAGAAAGAAGATTTAACAAATTAATATCTGAACTTCTTAAAACCAGTTTTAAAGAAAACATTAAAAAGAATTTTTAAAAGTTGATTAAACTACGGAACTCATTGCCAGATGAAGTTTTCAAGGCAGAAACTCCATCTCTTCACTGTTTACACAACAGAGATGAGATATTTGCATCTCAGTACACAAACATTGTCAACAGTTTCGAAAGAGATATTAAAACTTTGGCTTAAGGTCTAAGCTAATTTCTTTTGAACAAAAGCAACATGGAGCTGTATGGGAAAAGATTTTTATACCTATGCTTACTTGAAACATCTGCAGCATCTGGCTCTAGCCATTCTCACCAACAGAAAGTTGTACTCTTGCAATCAGTATGTTTGTTATCATTTGCTGTCCTTATTGATATTAAGGCTCTGTAAATAAGAGTATTTAATAGTTAGCAGAGATTGTGCCTTTCATCAGGGACAAAGTGGTCATTTGCTAATGATCCCTCACACAGACACTGTAACCCCAAATGCAAGGCAGTAGCCTGAACAAATTCTTCCTACCATTCTGTACTGCAGTGTACTTTGTAGTAGAGTTCTAACTTACAGTATGATCACATCGCTCGCTACCATTGCAGCTTTCCCCTCCCTGCACAGGATGCCATTTTCAAAGAGAAAATCTTGACTACACTGGAAATGGACAGGGAGAGCAGAGAGGCAACTGGGGATGGACTGTTTCAAGGTGCATTTCTGGCTGACCGATACTTTCAGTTCCTAGGGATGATGGAGAAGTATATATTTGGAGATATGACCTCTTAAGTTAATTTTCCTGTGTTATTACAGAACATACATGAACGTATATGAAAAATACATCTGATTAGATAAAGGAAGTTTATACATCAGTCCAGTGTATGAGAAAATTAATTAACATATTTAGCATGCAGAGAGATGGATTTCAGCCAGCACAAGCCAGAAGGAAGGAGATTGAAGCGCTGAACATGGTGTGAGACAGTGAGAATTGGCATTGGGAAAAAGCGGGTAGGAGGCTAATTAGCACAAGATTTGGAGAATATGCGGCAGTATGAGAGCAGAAAAGCAAGTGGCCCTTACTAAGAAAACTCCAGTAGGCTTCTCTGTGAAAAGATTCCTACTTTTTTATTAAAAATGCTTGACCATATACTAACAAATACTATTCATTTCTCAAATCCTACTTCTTTTCTGTGAGTAGATTATTTGTGATACAATAAATATCCTATCATGCACAAAGGTATTCATTTGTAGTAAAAGCATTCTGTTCAAAAACTTTTTAATAAGGTTCAGCATTAAGCTGTATTTCTGAGCTCTGTATACCTTATTTAATGTTAATCTGTCTTCCACAGGCAGGTAAGTCTGCAAAGTTACGGGTGGTATCAGCTAAGATACAGTATGACTCATCAATTCTTCTAGCTGCCTTCGCTCCTTAAAATGTCCTTTCTCCCTCGCATTCAGACTGACACAGCAATAACATTTACATCCCATTTCAATTTAGCCTACAAGCAATTGTGAAAAGATGGCTAGAAACTTTAATTCCAGTTGTCAAAGCTGCACCGTGAAGAAACTGTCAAAAGTTCTGAAGTTTCTCTTGCCACTAAAAGTGTAACAAGATTAGTCTGGAAATGTGACATGGTTAAAAAAAAAAAAATATAGGAAAAAAGGAACAAGAAAGTGTAATCCACTCTACAAACCACTCTGCACCATTACTGTAGTATCACTGGGGACATCTCAACTGCCTTCAGTGGGAGGTTGTGAAAGCAGCAACGAATGCGATATGCTCTGCAGCCTACTTGACGTGATCCCTCACGGACTGTGATACTCATGGTTCGTAGCAGGACAGTAGGCTTGGGATTGCTCTCCAAAAGCAGTTACGGGATTTTCTTAGATGCCTTTTGAAGAAAGAATACTGAAACATCCAAAAAGGTCCAAAAGCAAAGTCAAGAGAGCTTAATCACAACATAATATTATTTCCTTGCTTTGTAAGTTCATTAATTTGATTAACTGTATAAATTGAAAATCATAGTGAAACAAAGTGTGAGTGATCAAGTCACAGAAACTGTCCCTGTAAGTCATGAAGTAACTGCTTACCGAAAATTAACTTATATATATATAACTGTATATTTACAGAGTAAATAAAGAAATGTTTCAAAAAGGAGAAAATTGTGCATTGTGTTTAAAGTCTTTGCCTTCATATCAAGAGACTGGCCCAGGAGAAATCACCTTCTGCACTTGGAATGACTGCAGCTACATTACTTCTGGTACTGCTCTGCCAATATTCCAACAGCTTTACCTCTGACAAATTTCCGTGCCTGGTTTTTGGAGAAAACCTACACAACTCTGAGAAGCAGTCTACAATAATTTAATACTACCTTATCTTCGATATCCTTGCAACACTACCCTTTAGATCTTAAACCATCTGAACCATCTGAGCTCTGATATTCTAAAAAAATGACCGTTCACAGTTTTTTATTTGACAATCTGATTTCATAAAGCATCTTTGACATAAGGCAATATTACTGTATAAAACTTCTGTATCTTCTTTAAAGATTCATTTACCTTATATTCAAATGCATTTTAATTAACCAAAGAGTAGCAAGCAGGCTTAGATAGTTGTCCATCCTGTGAGTGTCAGAATAATGTCTCTAAAATCTTTGTCAAACCTTTAATTTATGTTATTTACTCTAATTTAATAAAAACGCTGTTTACTGGGGTTCGGGTACTTGGACCCTCCCAAACTTTGCAGCTGATCCACCCTCACACCAAACACTACAAATCTCACACACATTTAGTCATTTCTGCTGACTTGTCGTACCAGCTAGATGACATGATGATTCTTCACTCAAAACAAGGCTGAAATCCTGAATTTCTTCCGGCCCAGTAAAGGGCCTTATGTTCCGCAGAGCGGTGCAGAGGGTCTGTCAGAGGCTTGTGACAGGCTCTTTCCCAGTGCCAGCGCTGAGGGAGACAGCTGTAGGGCTGCGCGCCCACCACCCTGTCCCAAGGCACCGTAGGTTACTGAGGGGGCAGAAGCAAGACGACGATGTGGGGACACAGCTCTGCAGAGCGCTGTCCCTAAGGACAGGACAAGGGCAGGAGACTGCATGCAGGTTGACTCCAGCTGCGAAGGAGATGGTGCAGTCTGGTTTGGTCAAATGGCTGCTGTCAGTATGCCCTACTTCCCACTGCTTCTGCCCCTTCTCCTCAAAGCTGCACGCCCTGGTTTTGGCTTCTTCTCCTCCATCCCCTTGCCTGCTCAGGTTTAGCCTCCAAATTCCCTTCCCTCTTCTCTAGGAGGCACAGTCCCTGCCAGCTCCTTACTTCTGGCCCTGCTCCCAGGCTTTCTGCTCCTGATTAAAGGATAGAAAACCTCCAAAGGAGATTACACTTTCTTCACATAATCTATTTAATAATACTTTTCAAGTAATGCAAAGCTAACTCTCACTCCTGAAAAGATCTCTAAAGGACTCCAACAATTAAAAAGACTAAAATCTGTGTTGAATTATTGAATACAAAGATGACAAAACCCACTATTGTGGGCTTCCACAAATATACCCAAAATACCACAAACGCTGCCAAATTCAGTCAGTCAAAACCGTGAGTCATAAGTGACTTTAAAGGCCTGCAGGTTTGGGTTTCTTTCATATGTTTCCAGGTCGGACAATTTTTTTGTCCTTTCTTACTTGGGCGTTTGCTATATACTACAACCAAGTTCTAAAGCTGATCCCACAGGTACGAGGGAGGGGATCAATGAAAATCTCCCCCAGGAAGAAGAACTACAGTAAATGGCAACACCATACGGCTGTGCGGCCCAACTGTGCACCCTGCTGGTGTTTTTCCAAAATGACCAGGAAAATGCATTGTGTTAACACAGAGGAGGATTCTGTTCGGTTTCAGATTCCGCTCCATTGGGTTAAAAGTCCCTTCCATCAGGTATACATCCCTGCATCCATTTTATCATTTTTATGTATGCTATAAGGCAAAGATTGTCTTTCCTTCTCAGCACAATTAGAAATAATCAAATTCATCTGCAGGAAAGGTGGCACACACGGAGAAATCTTGACTAGACTGGAGGCTCTGGAAATTTTTCACTTCTTCAGGCTTCCACTC
>WHYT01015554.1:0-48571 GCA_009806455.1 Tetrax tetrax | reverse complement strand
CAAACCACTCTGCACCATTACTGTAGTATCACTGGGGACATCTCAACTGCCTTCAGTGGGAGGTTGTGAAAGCAGCAACGAATGCGATATGCTCTGCAGCCTACTTGACGTGATCCCTCATGGACTGTGATACTGATAGTTCGTAGCAGGACAGTAGGCTTGGGAATGCTCTCCAAAAGCAGTTACGGGATTTTCTTAGATGCCTTTTGAAGAAAGAATACTGAAACATCCAAAAAGGTCCAAAAGCAAAGTCAAGAGAGCTTAATCACAACATAATATTATTTCTTTGCTTTGTAAGTTCATTAATTTGATTAACTGTATAAACTGAAAATCATAGTGAAACAAAGTGTGAGTGATCAAGTCACAGAAACTGTCCCTGTAAGTCATGAAGTAACTGCTTACCGAAAATTAACTTAGTATATTTACAGAGTAAGTAGAGAAATGTTTCAAAAAGGAGAAAATTGTGCATTGTGTTTAAAGTCTTTCCCTTCATATCAAGAGACTGGCCCAGGAGAAATCACCTTCTGCACTTGGAATGACTGCAGCTACATTACTTCTGGTACTGCTCTGCCAATATTCCAACAGCTTTACCTCTGACAAATTTCCGTGCCTGGTTTTTGGAGAAAACCTACACAACTCTGAGAAGCAGTCTACAATAATTTAATACTACCTTATCTTCGATATCCTTGCAACACTACCCTTTAGATCTTAAACCATCTGAACCATTTGAGCTCTGATATTCTAAAAAAAATGACCGTTTACAGTTTTTTATTTGACAATCTGATTTCATAAAGCATCTTTGACATAAGGCAATATTACTGTGTAATACTTCTGTATCTTCTTTAAAGATTCATTTACCTTATATTCAAATGCATTAAATTAAAATTAGCCAAAGAGTAGAAAGCAGGCTTAGATAGTTGTCCATCCTTTGAGTGTCAGAATAATGTCTCTAAAATCTTTGTCAAACCTTTAATTTATGTTATTTACTCTAATTTAATAAAAACGCTGTTTACTGGGGTTCGGGTACTTGGACCCTCCCAAAGTTTGCAGCTGACCCACCCTCACACCAAACACTACAAATCTCACACACATTTAGTCATTTCTGCTGAGTTGTCGTACCAGCTAGATTACATGATGATTCTTCACTCAAAACAAGGCTGAAATCCTCAATTTCTTCCTGCCCAGTAAAGGGCCTTATGTTCCGCAGAGCGGTGCAGAGGGTCTGTCAGAGCCTTGTGACAGGCTCTTTCCCAGTGCCAGCGCTGAGGGAGACAGCTGTAGGGCTGCGCGCCCACCACCCTGTCCCAAGGGACCGTAGGTTACTGAGGGGGCAGAAGCAAGACGACGATGCGGGGACACAGCTCTGCAGAGCGCTGTCCCTAAGGACAGGACAAGGGCAGGAGACTGCATGCAGGTTGACTCCAGCTGCGAAGGAGATGGTGCAGTCTGGTTTGGTCAAACGGCTGCTGTCAGTATGCCCTACTTCCCACTGCTTCTGCCCCTTCTCCTCAAAGCTGCACGCCCTGGTTTTGGCTTCTTCTCCTCCATCCCCTTGCCTGCTCAGGTTTAGCCTCCAAATTCCCTTCCCTCTTCTCTAGGAGGCACAGTCCCTGCCAGCTCCTTACTTCTGGCCCTGCTCCCAGGCTTTCTGCTCCTGATTAAAGGATAGAAAACCTCCAAAGGAGATTACACTTTCTTCACATAATCTATTTAATAATACTTTTCAAGTAAGGCAAAGCTAACTCTCACTCCTGAAAAGATCTCTAAAGGACTCCAACAATTAAAAAGACTAAAATCTGTGTTGAATTATTGAATACAAAGGATGACAAAACCCACTATTGTGGGCTTCCACAAATATACCCAAAATACCACAAATGCTGCCAAATTCAGTCAGTCAAAACCGTGAGTCATAAGTGACTTTAAAGGCCTGCAGGTTTGGGTTTCTTTCATATTTTTCCAGGTCGGACAATTTTTTTGTCCTTTCTTACTTGAGCATTTGCTATATACTACAACCAAGTTCTAAAGCTGATCTCACAGGTACGAGGGAGGGGATCAATGAAAATCTCCCCCAGGAAGAAGAACTTCAAAAAGCCACACCACATACATCACAAAGGTTGGACTAAAACTACAGTAAATGGCAACACCATACGGCTGTGCGGCCCAACTGTGCACCCTGCTGGTGTTTTTCCAAAATGACCAGGAAAATGCATTGTGTTAACACAGAGGAGGATTCTGTTCGGTTTCAGATTCCACTCCATTGGGTTAAAAGTCCCTTCCATCAGGTATACATCCCTGCATCCATTTTATCATTTTTATGTATGCTATAAGGCAAAGATTGTCTTTCCTTCTCAGCACAATTAGAAATAATCAAATTCATCTGCAGGAAAGGTGGCACACACGGAGAAATCTTGACTAGACTGGAGGCTCTGGAAATTTTTCACTTCTTCAGGCTTCCACTCTAAGCAGCAAGGCAACTCCTGCCCACTTCCGACTTTAGCCTACACGACAGTCTACATCACACACGTCTCTCAATGCCAGCCAAGCGGTGGCAGAATTCCAGCATGCAAGTTGGTATTTTTCTCTATGTTCCTTAGCACCTCTTCAATCAGAAAGGCCCCAGAAACTTTTCCGGTACAAGAATCATTTCCTCTCCAGCCCCACAAGTTCATCTAATAAGAACAGTTGCTAAGGTGACAGCTCTTATTAACATTGAGCATCTCCACGGGCAACGTTTGGATGCAATCATCATCTTCAGTAAGGTGGCAACCTAAAGCACTACTGATACGATGCTCATTCGTATGGGAGGGAGCATAAAAACTGCCAATTCGTGGGTCTCATTCTTCTCTTGGTCACCTTGTTCCTCATCAGCAAGGAACTGTCTGAGAACACTTCTCTGCACTCCAGAAAATAGGAACAGCTGCATTAAAGAGGTGGCCACTTCTGTTCTCAGATATTCTGCTGCAATTTATTTTCTCTGCACCATTACAAGTGAATACAGTGTCTGTCTCAGGCATAGGATTCCTACAATAATATTAAAATAGAATGTTCTCTCCTCTAATATCACATTATGAACCATAAACAAAATTATGATAACTATCATCCTCAGAATTTTTATCTTTTTCCAAAAAGCAAATATTTTTTTAAAGAGCTATAACTCTCAGTCCTCTTCCTCTCAACTGTACTTTATTTCACTCAAGGTGTTTCCTCTATGATATTCCTACTAAGAACATGCAGCCTTTAAAAAAACATCCCAGACTACGTCGTTTGGGTGAAAATGCACTGGTTGACTTTGTCCGCATGTGTTCCCCTACAGCACATTCGTTTTGTTCAATCCCACATGTATCCTACTGTAATATGAATAGTAAGAACCACAAAAGCTTCACAACACAGTCTCTATCAGCAGAAGATGTATGTCACTGCCAATTGTGCGTTACCACTTTTGTGAGCATTCCACAGCGTGCAGGCACCACTCTAAGTACTATCTTAAAATGGAAAAGTTTGCAGTGGTAGAAGAAAAAAAAAATGAAGCTCCTGTCGGGGAATTTTAGGTGTTTGGGATCAAGTCCAACAAATCCTCCTGACTCATCCATTATCTTCTTTCTGGTTTTGTGTTTTTTCTAAAAAAAAAAAGTCTGTTTTCCATCCCAAATAGTATTTCTTTGTGCAGCCATCTTAAATCCCCACAATTCACTCACAAAATGCTCAGAGGTAGATCTGAATCCATGAAACAGATACTTCAGAGGGGATAAGTAATGCAAATATGAGGTTACAAAGTCCTGGCTGAAAAACTTTTGGATTAATGCATCATATTTCTGGGCATGTGTCTGGACTCACTCTACTTTGCCTGTGAACATACAGAAGAACTGCTATGAAGTGGAGAAATGAAGGCAGGTCAGCTCTGGGTGCTCGCATCCCAGGATTGCTATTGCTTTGCAAGTACTTGATTGGGTAGTAATCATGCAGGTATCCAAAGCTACTTTGGTTTACTGCCCAAAACCATTGCCAGTGAATGTAGAGGAAATGCTGCATGCAGTTACTGGAAAGATCTTTTAGTAAGGTGAAAAAGTTTGATTTAGGCCACCCCTACCTGGCCTCCTAGGCAGAGAAAGGAAAAGCCATGTATTTTTCTGATTCTGTAGACACTGGTAGGACACTGTTGAACCAAGTAAGTTGAACTTGGTTAATTTGGTCAATTGAGTTGCACAAGGATCACACGTTTAAGAATAAAAGAATATAGACTGCATATGCAGTTATAAATTGGGAAAAGCTTACGAGCAGCTGTTGAGGGATTGTTCATTTGGGAGCTCACATCCCTAACTCATTAAAGTTCACAAAGCAGTGTTTTACTGTCCACAAGTAAAAAATACGCTTAAAATAGTGCAGCTGAAATGCTGCCCAGGCACTTCAGGCAGTATCCAACTTGTACATGAATTCAGAGTCTTACTCTTCATTCATCAGAGTCAGGTGAAAGACTAAGACACGCTGGCTTCCTAAGAGCGGGGAGAAAATTAACTGTGTATACAGTTATGTTGTATGACCTTCATGTCACACTGTTACTTGAGTATTTTCCCTTTATCTGAAGAATGGCAAGAAACCTCACCGAAAAGCACATCGCTCAGACTTGAGTACTGTTTATCCCTAATCCACCTTCAGAGCAGGCTCAGAAAGCACTCTGGTTTCTGAACATTTGGGCATCTCCAAAAGCATCTCTTCTTGCTGATTTTCACCCTCCTTTGTTATTAACAACCTTTCAGCCCCCTTCCCCTGGGCTGTCCTCAAGGGCGATGAAAGGCAAGACAGTATACAGCTGGAGGAAGTCAGTAGATACCAAAAGTTAAATGTCAAATCTTCATAAAAACACAATCACTTGTTATTGGCTTCCTATTCATGCAGTGGCATTCACCCCAGTGAGAACAGGAGATGTACTTTTCAAACTCCCTAGCTCTGAGGGGTGCTAGATAAGTGCAACAACAGTGCAGCCAAGATTGCTAAATTTATTACAGGAGCCTGTGATCCCAATAGTATATTGCTAATAACAGTGCCAAATATCCAAAGGCAGCTGCTCTTTAGAGGTTATCCAGTCCTGCGCGCTCCCTCACGGAATACTGCAGAGCCATAAGCAAAGGCATATTACACCAGTGGGAGAAGCAAGCTGCTCTTCTTAGAGATAGACGGGCAACAAACATCCAATATTTCTTTGAAAAATCAAGGAAACCTGTGCCAGAGGACAAAAAGGACAGCTGTGCCAAAAGAAACCAGAATCTCTGCAATCTAAAAGTGCCTTTGTTGCTGCAGGAACGATGAGCCAGCCCACGCTAACTGCCCTATTCCATTAATGCATTCTAACTCCTTTCTCAGTCTAAGCACAGCTTATAAACAATTTGTTTTCCATCCACAGCCCCAGACTTCAAAACTAAAAAAAAAATTATTTGGACTAAAAAAAACCCCAACATTCTCCTAGAAGCTTGCTATGGCATTTTTGCAAATTCATGCAATCCAAATTCCAAAGTACTTACAACCAATTTTTATGTTATTCTGCATTTAGGTTGAAAACTTGGGTGTTGGGTGGAATGTACTTTACGTTCAACTTTCTACGCATAGAATTATATTTCCATTATTTTATCAACATTTTCTTTCTTTTAAATATTTTTCCAGTGACTGCAGCAAAACCTTATGCTACAGCCCATATTTCAAATTTTTTTTGACTGCTCAGAGTATCCTGTCAGTTCTTCTACATTAGTACTGGTGCATCCTCTTAAAATAAACCATCTGCTAAAGACAAATTCCTTTGTTCCCCGCCTGGGCACACTCCTCAGCCATTTGGATGACAAAAACGTGGAAAGGCCTAGATGGAGAACTATTTAGAATGGTGAAGAATGTTTAAAAAATTCGTACTTTACTTGAGTGATAAATGACGTGTTCCTGAGCACCCACCGAGACTTTGGGAGAGCAAAGGAAAAAAGTTGGTAAAGACAGACCTTGACAAGGTGACCATGACATTTTGCAAGTGCTGTGGAAGGACGGTCTGTTTAGGGTCAGGCCCTGCTCTTGGAGATGCTTGCTACCAGCAGAAACGGTATAATTTGATAGGCAGAGTTTAGTCAAAGCTCTAAAATTTATGTAGAGAACATACTGACAAAAAGTGACCTTAACGAGTAAAATTTTGTATGTTAAATGCAATGTCCATGCATGTGTGCATATAAATAAATACATGTATATTTATATTTTTATATAATTTATATAGACAGGTATGCACAACAGCATCTGGACAGTGGCAGATAACCTTGAACACGGCTGAAACGGGTATTCTGCAGCTGTTTAGGAACTCACACTATCTTCTCATCTCCCTGGGTAACCAAAAAGATCTTCTTCAAAGTGTGAAGAAATACAACCCAGTGCTGCGAAACTCCCACTTTGGAAGTGTTCTGATAGCAATTCTGACTGGACTATCCAAGTCACAGCTATGGAATATTTCGATTAATATTTCCTCTACCAGAGCTTATGAAAAAAAATCATTTCAAAGACCTTCTAATGAGGCCAAATGTATTTCAAGATCTTGCCCAGCTTGCCTCTCAGCTTCTCCTTTTATACTTGATTAAGTGAGTCTTTGGGCTTATCAGAACAAACCCGAGTACGGCTGCAACATCTGCAGACATTTTGTCTGCATTGTTTACAAATAAATCTGTACCTGTCCCTCTGGAAAACAGCAGTGCCTCCACATCAAGCTGGCCCATGTGACTGAAATGCTGCTCAGTGGGAATGCCACCAGACAGACACTTGAAGAGAGTCTCACTTAGTGAAAGGCTCGTTGCTTGAAAATTTCTGAAAATCCAAAGACCATAATTAAAACTATGGCTATTGTCTTTGTGCACAAGTTATGAAGATATCTTCATTTGTCATGTAGGTAAATTCCCCTGTTTCAGGAAGAAAATATTATTCTGCTCATTTCAGTGCACACCCAAATTTTAGTGTGTGGGGAATACTAACGCTCCTACCCTTATCCAGAAGGGTTCCTGCCGTACCGCCAGGCACCGACCAAGGGATCCTGCTTCTCAGAGAGTAACAGAAACTAGGTGCCTGTAGGTCACGGGAAACATTTCCACTTTTTCAATGGAAAAAGTAGAAAGGAAAATTTCTGTCCCCACTGAAGACTGCATGCCAAGGCTGACTGTACTTGCATTATAACACCATTATTATTTCCATGAAATTATTATATCTTTTCATGACAAAAAATTTCCAAGTACCTCCTGCAAACAAAACCAACACTTCTTTTTAATGTAAAAAACAAAATTTCAAGACCTTTAGAATTAATCACTCACAAATTCTTTTCCAAGGGGAAACCATTCTAGTAAGGCAAAAGAATTGTCAAAAGCCAAAAAACCACACCCAAAACCAACAACCTAATAAAAATATTAAAACAGAAAAGCTACTGGAATTCTCAGCATATACATTCTAGTGATATATTTGAAAAGCCATTCATACTGACACTCCTGTTATTTGCTATTTTTAAGCACAAGGCTGAGAGCCTGCAACAGAAATTGTTGCAGTCGTTGTTTCCTCATATATAACCAGTCTGTCTCTCTGAGCACAACACTGAAGAAAGGTCAAACAAATAAAATCTATCAATAACAGGAAAATAGATTGAGCAATATAATCTCAACTTCTATGCTAGAAATAAATCAGGGAAGAATTTCTGGCATGAAAGATAAATGCACTTAGACTCAAAACCCATTTAGATAGAATTATTTTGGACAGAAACAATTATATACTACATCAATACGTAGCACCTAACAAATTGTTATAGTATCTCATCTATAACAAGGAACCTTGATTTTCAGTTAAAAAAATATATCAGATTAGCATTTACCTAAAAGAAGCTTATATTTACATGAATGTTGTTATTTTCCCTGAGTCATCCCATCAAATTACTTCAATACAACGTCGAGCACCGCGTGGATGCATACAGGCTCCAGTTCAGAAGTTAAGACACTGAAGGGAGCCCACGGAGGTACCTCAAAGCCAGAGACGGTGGTCATTCTCGACCACCTCTCTGCTTCCCTGGATCCCTGGGCTAGCTGAAGGACAAACCACCAGACCTTCATCCCACTCGGGGTGTCACTTCACTGGAAGGTAGCTGCACGTGCACTGTAATATTGAGACCAAATACATTACGCTAGCGTCCTATACAATCACACAAAAAGGATCTGATATTATATAATTTAAAGACAAACAACATGACGGCCTACATATCTTTCAACATTCAGTTAAGAAATGGGAGCTGTGACAAGTCACAATCATACGCTAGGTTATGGTGGCGTTGGAGTAATGAACCAGGTACTACCCCAACAAATGCCAAAGAGCATTTCAGTACAGCTCCATCTGCCCCACTTCATAATACCACTCTGAGAAGAAATAAGGAACCTAAAAAAATGTACTCACTCAAAAATATACTTCTAATTTAAATTAAATGTAAACCCAGTTGCTAGTATAATGACTGTGATGGACTTCATATCCTTGGTAGATTTATCTGGAGTGCTGAATTTATTCAGAAACATAAATCAATCAGTCCGAATCAACTCAGAAACGTAAATCAAGGTCACTCACAATTTAGAATTCAGCAAATTACATTACTTGTTCATTTATGGTTAACATCCTTAGGTTAATCTTAAGGCTGCATAAACTTCACCTAGTATTATGCTTGAAACTTAATAATTTGTCTTGACATTTAGAATAGTTCTTACATAAAACTCTGGAATTGTTTTTAAGTAAAAAGCAAGATGACAGAACAAACAATGCTGAAAATATACTCCTCCTTCCCAGAGGAGCTGTAATCTTGTATCAAAAGCCTGCAGTTTTTTTTCTTTCCATCAGTATTATATTTCAAAAGTTGTTACAATTAATTTTTTTTAAAAAAAAAAAAAAAATGTTTTTCTCTGTATTAAAAACTGTTAACTATACATATTAAAACCAGGAATATGTATTTTTCTTCATTGTTTTCTATGTACTCAACCAATAAAATACAGAAGAAAGATGTAAAGTACTTTCATTTCATTAACTGTAAAATGTGTTAATTGGTTAAATAAAACAAATAGATACTTTTTTTACTTAAAACATCTCAGGTAAAACAAGCTGGCCAAAAGTGGCTCTCCTGTATAAGGTCAGTGCTGTGTTCATATATCCACCAATAGAACAGACGAAATTATTATTATTATAACAAATGAGTCACAGTACAACAATATTGTGAAGCAAACCTAAGCTACTATAGAGGACTTAATTCTTGGAAACAGCTGCATAACAACCACACTCCTCTGAACAGTAACAAATTAAGGGCATCCACAAGACTCCAGCTGTGCTCATGAATCCTTCCTTCCACACATACAGAGACCATGGCATTCCTGCAGGACTTCTTAAAGAACGTCAGCGTTCTCATGTCTCCATCCCGAGAAATAACTCTGATAGTATTGTTTGTGTTATTCATTTATCATTTTACTAGTTTTACAGACAAACATTCAAATTAAAATACTCAGCAGGAAAAATCAAGACAAATGAAAGTATAAAACTTGAATGATTTTATTAAAAAAATTAAAGTCATACTACAGAATCTTAGCTACCACCTCATAAGCCATTTATAAGGTGATTCAAAGCCAAGATGAGTTTGGGTTAGATTAAATAAAACAGAAACTGCAATAAATCCATGCTCTTCAGTACAGACTAGATTGCCTTGCTCAGAAATATGCTCTATGAACTAGCTGAGGAGTGCAGTACAGTATCCTATTGTGATTGCTAGATTTTTTCACTGGGGGGAGCGGGGCTAATCAGAGCAACAATTACCCAACGTACTGGTAAGGACATTTCAAACAAATTGATCTTCAGCCTGCAGTATGCTTTAAAAAAATCTGTCAAAGAGACTGGGGGAACTGAAATAAGGGTGCCACCGCAAACATCCATGAAAGTTAATCACTAAAGCCTTGAAACAGCCTCGAAACTTCGTTATAAATTATAAAGCCGGTGAAACTCCTAGTAACAAAATAATGCATACCCACTCACTCCCAGCTGCTCTCGGAGCACCGCGGTGCACGCGCACCTCCTCGCACACAGCCCACACTGGGCACACACGTATCCCCACAGAGAGCACGCGAGGTCAATCGCTCCATCCTGCTAACGAGAGCAGGTAAGCACAGAGAGAAACAGAGTTTCTACATCTTCTCTGCAAGAAAGCAGACAAGATACTGTACCTGTTCAGTGGCATAATACTCACTACAGTGAACTAAGAATTAGTGTTACAGGTGAACACCCGCATCCCCTATCTAAAAAAGGCAGTCATGTGTCAGCTCATTCTCACTTTCTGCTTATCTCCTCCTTTGCCACCTCGTCCATTTTGTCATGCATTCCACAGTGCTTTATTCAGACTGTCTTTTGAACTTTGTTGTCTTGTCTGTTTTCTCCTCTTTTGGGTAATCTCCTACCCTAGCGTGATCCGTTTGTACTCTGCATGCTGACCTCCGCTACTCCGAAGCGGCAGTACACAGCCGTTCTAGCCAAACTCATCGTTACACGGTGAGAAGAGGCAAAACAACGCATCTGAAAAAGGTAAGACTAGAAAATAATGGAAAAGTAGGAAAAAAAAAAAAAAGAAGAAGAGCAACTCAGCATTTCTATAACATTTTGCTAAGTTATTCCTTGGAATTCCACCCTGACGCGAGTGGAAGCGCGCTGGAGACTACCTGCTTCACTAGGACTGCGGGTTAACTGCAAACTCGCCGTGCGCACGTCTCTCGAGAGCAGGCTAGCACCAGCTGCCTCCCGGGAACAGGCAGCGCTGCTCACACTGTAAACAACTGCAGTGCTCCCATTGCCAAGGAGCCCCCCTTTGTCCACAAGGGCTGATTTTAGCAGGAAAGTGTTATGTCCAGATTCCCTTAAACATATAGTTTTTGAGATGCTGATTTTAGTAATTTCTTAAGTCTAATCAAAGAGTTACAATACGAAAAATGAAAAAGAAGATACCTTAGACATTCCATCTCCATTAAAGTCATGAGATTAGCTCCTCATAAATGCTTTCAAAGTCCCCCTTTCTGTCATTCCCACAAAACATCATCACTGTCTCCCAGGGACAGAAGGGAAGAATTTCTCTGCATCTATGCATTGCAGGGGTGGTCAATATTTGTAATGCTACGAGCCACGTACAAAATCTGTCATATGGCCAGCAAGCACAAGATCCATTCATACACCTCGGGGCTGTCAGAGAGAGTCCCAACGCAGTTTACACACCAATGAGGACAACGACTCCCCAGCAGCCCCAGTGCTCTATCACATAGGGCAGTCCCAAAATGCACCTGCATCCCAACATGTCCTTCAGAAGCCCTAGCACCGGTGCAGCACTTGAACAGCTTGAGAGCCATATGCAGCTAAAGAATCAAAGGTCAGTCACATCTTACCTATTGTTATAAATAGATGCTAAGGTCCGTGAGAGCGAACACTTTGTGTTTGCACAACGTCTTCTACAACAAAATCCCTATCGACAAATTGCACTCTGAAGTGCTACTGCTATACAGGGTAGCTTGTGAAAAGCCAGAGTTTGTTTCAGTGGAATAAACGTTAAAACATCGATGTAACGAACATCAGTACGACAAGCTCATTCTACAAGGTAGTATGTAGTCCACATCTTTCTCTTAGAGCTGATAATCCTATTCTTTCTCTTTTCTGCCAAGTTTTCTGCAATGTGGAGTAGGAGTTCTGCAACATTTCTGGGTTGCAGATAACCATTTACCAATACTCAACAAAAAAATAAATATATATTTTTTTATACATACAACTAAAGCTGAGTATTTCAAGGGCTAACATCTGGGGAAGAACAGCATGATGATACTCCTTAAAGAAGGTGCAATGAAACAGGTTTTACTTAGTTTGTGGGAACAGGTTCTAATGTGACTAAGTGATAGCACCAATACATGGAAAGGATAAAGAAAAAAAAAAGAATGCAGGAAGTTCAGGAGGGACGCATATTTTAAGGGACCTGCTGTACTCTCACCCTGTGGTGGGTTGACCCTCACTGGATGCCAGGTGCCCACCACAGCCACCCCATCACTCCCCTCCTCAGCTGGGCAGGAGAGAGAAAATATAACCAAAGGCTCATGGTCGAGATAAGGGCAGGGAGAGCTCACTCACCAGATACCATCACGGGCAAAAGACAGGCCACCCAACAACGAGGTTGTACAGGCAAAGACCTCTCTAGCATTCTTAGGTACATCACCCATACTAAGAGCCACAGCTCTACCTAAAAGCCATTAATATCACCAATCTCAGATTTTATTAACTGTGGTAAACAAGAAACTTGGCAGCACCACCTCGTCTCAGACAACCCTCTGAAGGCACCCGTGGCAGTCCCTCCAAGTCACCCTTCGGCCTCTGCTGAGATTTTGCACCTGCAATAGGCTCTTCGGTGGTTTTCCTCTCCCTTGCAAATAACAACCCTTTTTTCCAATGAGCCTCCCAGCCTAACGTGGATCCTACAACCTATCCTCTGCCATAGCTGAAGTCGCAGTAAAGTTATAAATACAGGGTTTTTTTCATGTATTGAATTATTGTATGGAAATCCAGAACTTTCCCACTGGGAACACAGTCACACTTGGAGAAAAGAAAATACAAGTTATTTTTTATGTCTTTCTGCTCTTAGGATTTGTCCTCAGAATTTGCTTAGTGATAGGGAACAAAAAGTTTACAAAAAAGATCATTTTGGGATGCACACGGGTACTACTTATTTTCAAGTGAAATCCAGTAACATTCAGAATTATTAATGGATGTCAATCTCATTACATGATAAAGAAAACCAACAGTTCACTGGATGCTCAGATCACTTCAAGTTTGTCAGCATGTAAGTAATCCACATAATTAAATATGAAATTTTTCATCTTTGTTATACATTAAATGGATATAATACAGCTTAAAATAGTTGTAAAGAAAAAGTTTTATGCAATGAGAGGGAAGAGCTTTTTAAAAGAATTTCTCACTTCTACCAAATCTTTTATTTTCAATTTTTTTTTCTATCCGTCTGTGCCTGAGCTTTCTTACTAGAAAAATATGCTTAACATGAAAAACATTCCGTTCTGGGAGCACTTTCAAAAGATTTAGGCATACTAATTTCCTCAATTATTTCTTTAGATCTATTTTTAACCACAATTTTAAAACAATAAAAGTACCACTCTACAATATCAAGAAGTATTTCAGTGTGATTCTAAATTATGTGGTAGCAAGAAAATCCATATTTATAACTCCGATTTGTGTGCTTAGCTATTTAAACTTGTATCATCCTTCAACATGAGACCTCAGAATAAAAGGTGAGCTTCCTTTCCTGATCCTAATTATCAACACTTAGCTATTAATGTATGAATTTATATGCATACATGTATATACTCTACACATTTGTATGCTGCAGATACAGACATGCCCCATTATTTTCTGTCTCAAATCTCTTTGCAAAGGTTCTATGGCATGCAAGATACTCTTTTTACCGTTGGCTATAATCTCTTTTTCTTTGAAGGCCCCAAGAGTAGAGATAGATTTAGATAAAACTCCTTAATAGGACCACACAGATGAAGACCCATATAGCACAAGCTAAAATTATTGTTTCAGTAATCTCGTTTCCTGAGGGAATTTTTAACCTTCAGTAAGGTAACGATTACACTGACATCACTGCTGTGACAACAGTTTGCATAGACACAGCAGAACGAGCTTTAAATTAGGCAGCGTGAGTTACTGACAGCGCAGAACCACGCGCAGGCTCGCTGCACACGCGCTTCCTCAGCCACGGACGCGGCTTCGAGTACCACCCTGCTAGAAGTGTCCGGACACAACGCAACACACAAACTCATATCCTCCCTACTAACGTCATGATTTCCTTAAACAGCAAACAGCAAGCGCTTTGTCCCAAAGACAGCCACTTTTATTTACAAGACTTAGTAATTAGAAACAAAAATAGTCCTCATAAAAAAATACCAATTGCACTACTGGCATCATCTGTAAAAAACCATCACACCGAACGATGCGACACGCTCAAACCAATGTTTTGCTTTAGATAAAGATGTTTCCCCAAACTGCATCTGAACATTTTAGCTATATTGTTTACCTTACCACGTAATGCCAGACAGTATCTCCACATCATTATTGATTTGTGCATTTTAAAGACAGCGAGTATTTCCTATCTACCTCGTTCATTCTCATATTTAAGAATTGGTTTATAATTTAACGTATTATTTGACATTATTTTAGTATTTCAAAACTACATGGAATTAATTTATCAGAATATAATTGGCCAAATTCCCCACAATCAATTGAGAGCTGTAGCTTTTAAGCATTTTTCAGTAAAGAACTTTTGAAACATACTGTGTTTATAACTAATTCTAATATTTTGTAAACAGTACAAATGGCAGGAAATCTACTCCCAATTCCCATACTGTTGCATATTAACAATTTCGTTTCTTCCATTATTCGAATGTAAACAACTCCTCCTGAATTTAAAGTTCTCTTAAAACAACTGTCCCAGTTTTCTCTCTCAATTCAGCTAAATCTCTGAAGCATCACCTATGCAAATTCTTTGAAACCATGATCACTTTGAATTTTCTGAAACTCTAAGACAAACATATCTACACCCTAACCAATGAGAATAAGTATATACCAGTACTACTGAACTGGAGTAAGAGATCATCTGTGATACTAGTTTTTAAGTGCTATAAGCACACACATCTTTTAAGAACTTCTATTTATTTTTCTCGTATTATATTATAGCCACATACAACAAAAATAATTTTGGGGTTTGCGTAAAAAAGGTAACGTATTTACTTTAAATGCAAATTCCAAAATCTAAATATAAAAATGTATTTCATTTTTCATATTTACTACCCTTCCAGCCAATGTCTTCATCTTATGCAGGTGGCAATATTAAAATCTGACATCAAAATTTATTTCTAATGGTTGCTATAGAACAAAAACATAGTTATGCATCCCTAATTATACAAGCAATATTATACAAGCACTGTTCTTAACACTCAGCAGTGCAAAACCACAACTACATCATCATTCAGTACAACACCTTTCCTGATTCTGACAAACCCCATGCAAGAGGGACGGCAGCTTTATTAGCAAGACTTTCATAACTTCATATAGGATAAATGTAAAATATAGGGTACTCACAGTGAATTCACAGAAATCAATGCTGTCAAGGCTTTTGCTTCTGTGTATTCTCCCTTTTATTCTTCTTAAAGAGGGCTTTCCCTGACTTACACTACAGGTAGCACCATTGGGATTTTCGGAAGATGGAGTTACCCTGCCAAAGAAAAAGAGCCACAATTGAATAAATTTGCTTGAAGTAAAAAAATTTACAAAGGAGACAACATTTCCCTGCTATACAAAGGAATGCCATTCCAAGTTTTAGCTTTCAATCAATAAATATCAAAATAAGACCACAAAAGTATGCAGAAATGTAGTTCCCATCAAGTCCACCACTGCTTGCAGACTTAGTCAAACACATGGTGTAGTCACGATTTCTGTATAAAAGTGAGAAGTATCAGAGAAAAAAAGACAGATTACAGAAAACCATATTTAACTTCTGAAAAATTAAAATGAATATTTATCTCTATTAATTGAGCAAAATCTGAGTCCTGTGATACATGTTGAAGGCTGCTGGCTAGACCAGTAGCAGCCTGGCAGTATTTGGCTTCTGACCTTTTCCAGTTTGAGTGCTACTGGTACTTCAGCTATTCTAGCAATGAATAACGATGAACAATAACAGAATTTATAGGCTCTGTTAAAATTACAGAGGCCGTACATCAAGGAACTACACTTTATAAGGTCTTTCGTCACACCGTTGTCTCCATATAGCCCTAAGGGGAGCCGATAACTAAAATATTTTGAATAAGCAATCTATATTTCAAGGAACTTGTTCGAAGTGGCCAGAGTAGAAGTGGAGTTAACAATTAACCAAACGTATTAAGTTTTGTAAGGTCAATAATTTAAATGCAAAATAGTCTCTAGTCAGTCTGACACCAAATTAGCTGCACTCCAACAAAAAGGCACGCGAAGTATAATCTAAAAACGCAACATTCTTACCGTGCTGATTTACACTTGTTTCATATAATTTCTCAACTGCAGCTAGTTTCAAGAACTATCTTAAATAAGAAATAACATGTATCATCTTTGCATATCCCAAGACTTTGGACAGCAGTTCAGTGTTTTCCTCTGTAACCATTAAGATTCCTCCCACAAAAAAAAAAAAAAAAAAAAAAAGAAAAGAAAAAAAAAAGTACACTTTTGGTATGTGCATAAAAAGGACATTGCTTGGCGTGGGCCACTTGAACATTTGAAATACAGAATTCAAAGTACAAAATACAATAACCACAGGCTGAATACACTTGTTGGTTTAGTGAGACTCCTCGGGCTACCAGCTTCACGGTCACAATAAAAGGTCCAAATGCATGCTCATAGGAGGCTAAGGAGAATAAAAAGCTGCAGTAATCAAACCTGACAATGAAAACAGATCTTTTCAAATGTCTTATTCAATTTAAGTCCTTAATTTCTTGTTGAATTACTGCGATTACCAAATGATTATTTTGTTTTCAGATACCCGAGTTTTTGGGGTTTTACCCATGCACACATACACACAGGAACAGCTTGCTGTAAATTCTCTTGGTAATATAGTAATCTGGTTTAGATATTTTTTCACCTTGGGTTTATTTACTGCCAACTTTTAACTGCAAAGATAAATACAAATTTTTAACTGAAAACATAACTATAATATTCAGACATTTAAGTTACGTTATAAGCTTCCTGCTGAAATTGCACCAGATTTTTTAGTATAATTATACATGGATTAAATTCTAAGAAACATGCCTGGCTACTACAGTAACATAGTTGTTGACAGAACAAAAACTGAAAAAATACCAGATTCACTGCTAAAATGTCTTAAAGAACCACCAGAACATATTTCCAAAGAAAGCCAATTGTCTCAAGTCCTGTTCCGCAGAGCGTGCCATTTACGGTGATGGTACATTTCTATTGTATGAATTTTCTGTAACCAAGCTCTCCAAAGATCTCTGAAAAAGTCAGTCCAATGTACATAACCATACATATTCTGCATCCACATCAAATACAGATGTTGGAGCCCACAGGGAGATCCACTGTTTCAGTACAGTTAGAGGACTGTATTTATTCTCTCTCCAGAAAATCTTTGAGGGCTGCACTGCTGGGGTTAATAAATCTTCATGCGTACTTCCGGCAAATTAAGTGCTTGATACGTTAGACAACTTATTTATACTTAACAGAAACATTTTTAAACAGCTGTAAGCTGCACGGGGCTTTTCCTAAACTTGAACCATCTTTCAAATCATTTATTCTAGGGTCTTACCTATAAATGTGCATTTCTTTAAGTTGCAAGTCTTTTACTGGTTTCTGATACTGAGAAGCCTTTATAAAAAATAAAATAAGGAAAGCTTTATGCTTTCAAGCAAGTAAGAATAATGGGCTAATCAAAGTTACGTAGCATTAATGAAGAACTAAACTAATGATAACGTTTTGAAGGCCCTTCCACTTGGGAGCTGAACTCTTGAAAGCCACTTGAAAAAATGAACTTGCTGCTTTTGGAACCCATCCATCATTTCACTCTGCTGGAGAATAAATTATGGCTGTTACTTGTTAGCTTCTGAGATTCAGAAAAACGCTTTTAAAATAACATTTAACTTAAAAAACATGATTTTATGTGAAGAAATAGCACAATTGAAAGATTCCCTTTAATCCTTCATAAAATCTTTAATTTCTAGGTGTCTTTACAAGGAAATAAAGTATTATGCAACCAACCCAAGAAGAAAAACAATCAACATAATGACTGGGAATCTGTAAGGTTTGCACCAAAGGAAGGATACGAGGCAAGATATCCATATTTACAGAATCAGGAGGTTTGGCTCCATGGTTGAAGAAACTCTGGGACATGAGTAAATAAATTAAATATCAGCTTCTCCAGTGGCTCTGCTACTCCTACAGTTTTAGCAAAGAGAAGCATTAACAGACCTGAGACAGACTTGGATCTATTTCCCCCCGTCTTCTCAGAATGCTGGATGCAGCAATGAAACCCTCAACAGCAACTCTTTCAAGTACTAGAAACTTCCATAAGAAATAAAATTTGGAAGACAAACAGGAGTGCCAGCTTCAGGGAGTTCAAATTCATGAGACAAAGGCCCAAAGTGTTTGAGTTTGACTTGAAACTAAATTATTAAAATTTCCAAAAAACAGCTTTTCAAAAATCCTTCTCACTTTTGAATCTTGCTTTGTGTTCTCAGAGTGTTTGTTGTAATCAGAGAAACAGAGTTTATTCATTTTAAATGAATACTGAAACTATAATGGAATATTCTATGGTTCTGGCATCTGAACCTAAAGTTTAAAAAAGAAAATTATTAATGAAATTTACTACACCTGATTATCTCCTTTCATCTTTTGAATTGCTTAATTAATAGAAAATTAATAAGTGAATTGCTAAGTCACTGGCTGCAGTACATGCATCAGGGGTATAGAGGAATTATCACAGGTTAAAGCAGAAAGATTTGTAAGAGCCCTTTTAAAATCTCTGCAACTCATCAACTTCAAGGAAAGTACTCATAAATCAAAGCCTATGAACGATATGTTGAAGACAGTCTAGAGCTTTAATAAGTAGAATCTCTCATCAAGATCTCTGAAGGCAGTATTTTAATATTCCAGAAACATAACACCTTTCTAATGGAGCTCATCACAGGAATTCTAAATTAACACACCCCAATTCATTAACTTTTGGAAATTCTAGTCAAGTAAAAAAACTGAGCCATTTTGTAAATCACATCTGGAGCCCAGAGCCCTTACTTGTTATCCAAAATTCTTACAAAAGTTTCACTGACCTTGACTGGTTCCTGATCATATATCACATTACATAACAGTGACTCTAATATTTCTCTACTTTGTAAAACAAGCAAAAACTTGAAACTTTCAGTATCCGTATTCCACTGATGAATGTGCTAGCCTAACAAAAAACTATGCAACAGTGACTTCAAGGTGCAGCATCACATCAAGGGCTAACGACTTAATACACATGATAACACAATTAAGTGGAATGTATATAACAGAACAGGTTTTTATGAATAAAAACTGTATTTATATTCTACTTGGACATAATTACTATTTATAACAACCTTCAATATTACCTAACATGTTTTTTGTACTTAAATTTTGTCTGAAATGACTAAACTCTCATGTTATTTTCTAAACAGACCAGTTAGACCAAACATCTTTTAAGAACTTAAAAAATTATCTTCTTGTTTAGTGATTAGACTTCTGAACAATTTTATAAAAGACAACATCAGAATATTTAAAAAAATAAGTCTTGAAATGACACATTTTCTGTATTTGTCTTCCAAGTGTAGTATTAACACTAGAGTTCATGTGGATAGGGCAAGTTTTTGACAACCGCAGAGTCTCAACAAGACTTAAAACAGTGTCATAATTATTACACTTTCCATATACTATGAGTTGTCCACCCATCTTATAAAACAAGCACTTAGGTACTTCTAGCAAATTATGATTATAAATGGTTTCAAAACATGTCCAGCCTCTACCTCGAGAAATTACACAGATCTCAGTTGAGAGATGTAGAATACTTCCATAACTGCATGTCCTCCCGTTGGAAAACCGGCTTCCTCAATACTACAGAAAGTGAGGAGGTCAGCTGGACCCCGTTGAATGTGATCAGTATACCTTCTGGCTCAAACACAGGGCTGGAAACACTGCAACTTACTTCCTCTGATCAGACAGGAAGACCTAGCAGTTACAATAAATATTCATATTTGTTTGGAAAAAAAAAAAGGGAAAATGTGAAACAATGACTTGTAACACTGAGCAGTCAGCTGCTATGCTAAATTCTTGTGCACCTCTGCAAATATCTTCAGTTCTAAGCACAATATTCTGCCTTCCTCAGGAGAAAAAAAAAGTATTAATTAATTTGCAACATGAATAAATCCTTAAAACTGGCTAAACTGAAATTGCTATCCTCATTTCAAACAAATATTAACAGGAAACAGTAATAAAAAATTGAAAACATCCATTCTGGTGATCTGTATTTTTCCACAGTTCTGCAGAGACACCCAAGAGGTTCAATCTTTGATGCTTTCTTTCTCCTACCCTAAAGTGACATTTTCCATTATCTGATTATTCTAAATACGACTCTACTTAGAACATAAACAAACAATGGCAATTTTCTCCCCAAGGATGGTCCTAATGATAAAACAGGCATCCTTCATTATAAGCCTGGACTTCGACATCCAAGCCCCAGCCTGAACACAAAGACTTCGAGTCAACAAAGCCTTTAGATCGGTGCTTAATTCCAGACACGCTGGCTATTCCTCACTGATTGCAAACAAATTTACTCCTATGCTTGAAAATGAATATGTCTGTGCAATATCTTCTAAGAAGCAGCTATCACTAAACACCCAGGCTTCTCTATCACACATTCGTTTAACGATAGCACCAAACAGGGGAACTGGATCCTGTCAAAATTCAAATTCTGTAGAGCGTTGCATCTGCATTCTTTTCTGTAATCTAGAGAAGAATTATTAGAGTTGCTAGGATATCCTGTTCCTTTTTGTTTTGTTTTGGTTTTTTTGTTCGTGTGCTCCTTTCTCCTTGCAAGGAGTTGCAATATCTGGTGTGACAAGAAATTATGGTCTACTTGTACAGCTCCCCTTAATAGTTTCATTTAGCATTTCCCTATTGTAAAAGTATTCAGCTTGCACACATTGGAATTTCAGTAAATATTTATGCCAATTTACTGTTTTAAGGTGCTCCCAGGTCAGTAGTTAGTTTTCCTTGAGCACCTTAGCAAACATTAGTCCCCACTGCACTCTACCTGTATTAGCAGCATTATGATGCTGGGGTTTGTATCCAAATCCTATCCCCCCAGCAAGACAATTTAAAACATCCTACTCATCTCATTAGGTTTCCACATATTAGATTACAAAGCCACACCAACATGGGAAAGGCTCTGAATCAGCAATTCGGGGCTCCACCAACTGCCTCCATTGCAGAGTCCAAAACTCTACTGCCTCAAGTAAACCTCCTCATAAAATGGTCAAGCTCCATGTTAAACACAAGCAAGTTTCTGGCTCCACCACGTCCCACTGCAAGCCTGTGCCATAGCTTCCTTCTGTTTGTTCAATTGCCTGTTTTATTCTCAGGTAGTTTATAACAATTTACTCTTAACCCATCATGAGACATCGGTGTCCATCTTTTTTGTTTTCATTTGTAGCTCTGTTTTCACGCGTCACAGAACAGGACTTACATTTTAGGGGGGAAGGGGGAGAAATTGGAGTGACAGATGCTCTATAAAGAAATAAAACATTGCTGTTACCTTTTTCATTTTCTTTCAGTAGGATTCAGGTGGATTATCTCCACCAACAAAAAGATGAGTATTTTAACCCTTTTTTATTAAATTATATCTTCACTTCCACTTAGAGTATGTATCAACACATCAAAGAGTTGATTAATCTGATCACTTAAACAGCATGTTGTAAGTTTTTTAAAAATAAGTAAATAAAAAGAGATGAAAAAGCATCCCCTGGTTATAGACTGACTCAATTTATACATTTTCTTCAACTATTTTTGAGATTTCCAGTGATACTGTACTGGAATACACTTTTGTTTTACATGTTGGAAATATACACTAATATTGCACTGATTTTAATAACAGCAACATACTCTTCTCTGCAATATTAAGATTTATTTACTGCATTATTTGACACAGACTATGCACAAATAAGAACAAATTAACATGACAAAGTATCCTTAAGCACTTCCCTAAATGCATCAGAAAGTAGTATTTCATCCATTCTACCCATAAAGATAATGCCTAATGATATTAAAGTTCTCAAAGGAAATGTGACTACATATTATCAAGTCACCTATTAATGAGCATTTGAAAGCATGTCTGGGATATTCTTTAGTAATTCATACATCTCCCTAAAATTAAAAAAATAAATAAATAAATAAATAAAATCTTATTTTTCCTTACCACTTTCAGTCAACTAAATCTTCACACAGCATTGCACTGCAGCAACACAATGTCAAGTTACAAATGTTATGAAATGCCACGCTTATAGTATGTATTAGTGGGGACCCAGTATGTTGTTTTACTGTATCTTACAAAGCACAAAAATCTCACCATGAAACTAGGCAATATACAGCTGAACTGACTCCACCTGAAGACAAAGTAGGAGTTGAATTGGGTCCTTTCAGACTTACTTTTAAAGTATGCAGATATACACAGCTTCACTTTAACATGCCAGCAAAGAAAACATTTCCAAGGCGACAGAAGAAATATGAACTAGAACAATTATTATCATTATATTACTCATAATTAAACTTCTTAAGAGAAGTAACACACCAGTATGTACACTGCTGCACACAGACAGGAGTGGCATGTGGGGAAAATAAAATAGGTACGGTACACTTTATGTAACTTACATAATCAAAATCAAACCACTGAATACACTATAAAAACCTTGGAGTAAATGTAATAAAATTTATCTGTATGACAACATGTTTTTTCTAAGACTACATTTGATTTTTACGGTACAGTTCAGATGAATACATTTGCCAAATTGTGTTCTTATCTGCAAGGAATAGCGAGATTTGGAATTCATGACAGGAAGCTTACTAGTTCCACATTATGTTTCTTCAGGTGATGTATTTCCTTGATATTGTCTACGCTAGCTGACAATGTGAAGGGGAAAAAAAAAAAAAAAAGTAAAAGAAAACACGTTCTACAATTCATATTGCACATTTTTGTAACAACTACTGACATGAAAATCATTTTATTTAAAAATAGATAGTTCACAAATAGAAGTATCTATCATGCCTTCTGTGACACTTGACTTTCCTTCACCAGGAGCTCATAAGCACAGTGAAAGCAAACCGAATGACAGGCACCACCCAAATAGCACCCTAGATCTTTCACAAATTCTCCGCGGACAAATTTGTTCTCGGTATTTTCCTCCCAGAAAATCCGACTTGAGGAGTTCACAGGTTTTCTCCTTAGGACGTGTCCCGCTGGTGACACGCATCCCGCCCAGCTCGCAGTGGGCTCTCCCGAGTCCAACGAGCGACCGGGTATTGCAGTGCCATATGCTTGCCGGTGCCCTACTCACCCACATTACCCCACCGAACTTTAATACATTTTTCATCACGTATTGTTGGTTCATCCAGGAAAAAAAAAAGAAAAATCAGTTCAGCACACAGACAGCGCACCACCGGCGCCCTGCGCCCAGCCGGCCCGTCCTCCGGCGGGCCCCGGGGGACAGCTCCTCCGGCACCGCCGCCTCCCGCCGCTTTCCACACGCCCGCCGGCGAATTCGCCGGGAACTTTCTCCCCCCGGAGATGCCCGCCGGCAGCCGCAGGCCCGCTCCCGCCCGGCGGCCGTGATGTCTGAGGGGACCCCCTCGCCCTCCCGCTCTCCCGTCCCGCCGCGGCCCGCGCTCGGCCCGGCCCGGCCCGGCTCGGCCCGCAGTGCCGGCGGCCCGGTTTGTGCCTACTCACCACAGCTTCCTCTTTAAGGGCATCAGACTGCCCCTGTTGGAGGCGGTCACCCCGATGGCCATCTGCAAGACAGTCAGGTATTTCTGATACTTCATTTTGCCGTCGCCCCCCCTGTCCCTGCCTCGTCCCCGCCGCCGCCACCGACAGAGTCTCTCCAGCCGCTGCATGCAATCATCAAATTTTTATTTCCAGGCATCTGCCGTCCCTGCGTCGCGCTTCTTCCCCTCCTCCTCCTCCTCCTCCCGCAGCCGCACTCCCTTCCTCTCGGCCCCCCGCACCCCTCCACCCCCCGTGCTGCCGCGCTTCCACCTTGCTGCGGGGCTGCTCCTCCTCCGCTCCCCGCACCTGCCTCCGACCAGGCCGCTCGGCCCCCATTTTGCCGCCTCCTCCTCCTCCTCCTCACCTGCGCTGTCTCCCGGCCGCCGCCTCCCCTCGCTAGGCCCTCGCTGGGGCCTCGGCCTCCCCCGCTGCCCCTTCGCGCCGCCGGCGGGGCCGCTCCTCCCCTTCCCCCCGGGGCAAAGGGGCCCTGTCCGCCATCCCTGCCCCCTCTGCCCGGTTACCTGGGGTATCCCGCCCCCGCCCATGTGGCGCAGCTGCCGCTCTGCCCTCCCGCCATCAGAGGGGCGCCATGCCGCAGCCCGGCCGCCGCGCAGCGCTGCCCTCTCCCCGCCGCCTCGCTGGCCTCACCTCTAATCCCATTAGCGCCTGGAATAGCCCCGTGTTATTTTAATAATCCCCCCCACACACACACACCCCACCCTTCCTGGATAACAATGTCGGTTGTGGGTTAGCGGTAACCCAGCTGCGGGGGCAAGCTCCTCACCACCTGCCGGGGCGGGCCTGTGGAGGCGGTGAGGGCCAAGGTGAGCGGCAGGGTGGGGGGTGAGGTGAGGATGAAGGTGAAGATGAAGGTAACGGTAACGGGGGGGAGGGTGAAGGTGAGGTGCGGGGGCGGCCGGGACGGTGCTGCAGCAGGAGCAGCGCTTCCCGCCAAGCCTCCCTCCCTCCCTCCATGCTGTGTAGTGGCCTTAGGTGTGACACAGTTATGGTTACGACTTCAGTCTGTTTTGTGTTTTCCCCCCTCAGACTCAGCATTGAGAGCGGCAGAAAGCTGTGGCATGGGAAAAGTGCCTTTGGAATTAATTCTAAAGCACAGTACGATACGATCAGAGACCCTCCTCAGCACAAACATCCCCGAAGGGAAGGGCAGCGTTTAGCTGACACATCGATCAATAGCGATGGGACATACTTTGGCCACGGATACCCTGTTTAAGTATGTAGATAATTTGCAGGATGCAGATATGAACAAATCTGTGCTGAAGTGACAACTTTTCATTGAGATGCTGTAATGTAAACAGTATAAATTGTAATACTTATGCAGAGTTGAGGTCCTAAGGTGGCACCATCAGCTATCAAAAATATTGTGAACAGCATTGTTGCTTTATGGCTCAGACACGAGCATTTCAATGATTATTTTTCTTCTTTTTCTATATGTATTAGTATATACCTCAAGACTCTAGGCCTGTTCATCATGCAGGAAGCAAAGAAGATAAGTATGTTACTTACAAGCACAACAGATTTTAATTAGAAACATAATAGTTGTATTACTGTAGGTAATGAGATGGATGGCTTTCCATTTTCAGCCAAGAAATCTGAGATGTATACAAATGTCCTGAAATTCTGTGTCACAAAGGATTTAAAAATTCAAATGCCAACTCGATGCCCAGGGTAAGCCTGCATATCTGCAGCTCTCAATATACTGTTAATGGGTTCTTTGTCTTTGGAGACATCAAGCCTTAAAAGCAATAAGGGATGGTTAACTTGAAACGATTAGGAAGGTTAAGGAGGAGGAATTAACTTTTGTACTTAAACAATGCTAGTAATATACTAACTGAAAGCCTGTATCTTTTATAGACAGAACATCAAATCAGTCTGAAAACCTGCAGGGATATTACTTTGCGTTAAAAACAAAACTGTAAAACCAACACATTGCTTTCTCCTTCTGTGTATCTGGTCATCATTAGCTAACTGAAAAAATGCACGTTGCCAACACACGTTGTAAGACAGTAAGTGTGAGCTGGGTTTTATTCTCACCATCATTAGTAGAAGGCCAGCTGCACTATGATTGAAATATTCACTTACATTTGTGCAATCTTATTAAGAAAATAATTTACACTTTGAAATGGTAGGACTAACAGAATTATCAGACTGTATTAGTTTGAATGTCACATTTCAATTTAAATGTTACACCTGTCAGAAAAATACACGTTATTCTTATATAGAAATTCTTGAAAGAAAAACCTAGTCTTAATCTGGTTGTAGTGGTAGAAATTTCATAGGTAAGACAATCTAAGGATACAGGGAAGCACAGTTTATTTGAAAGCTGATAAACCTGGAAGAAGCAGGTAAGCCTTCAGAGTTCTTTATTGTGTAAAAGGACTCTGTATTTGAGAGTCCCAAAACATTACTTTTCATTTTGACAGTAGCAGGCTGGGGATATAAATTTATTTTAAGTACCTATATAAAAAATAGTTAAGAAATGCACCAACAATGCCTTGCATAAAGACCTAGGATGGAGCCTGGCTGTATATTCAAATCATCACTCAAGTTCTTTAAAAGTCTGTAATGTGATTCCTATTCTTAATTCAATAGGAATTCCTAAATCTATTTAAATTTGCAAAATAATTACAGTTATTCCAGATTTGCTCTATAGTTTTCAATGATTATACTCCATCAATCTGGTACTAACAAATTAACTTGTTTTGTACATTTTATATATCATCTTCCATACTTCTTGATCAGCATTACAGAGATAAAAAATGGATATTTGTGAAGAAATTTTATCCTCTAATTTTAATTGGCATTATTTTTTTTCTCTCGTACTTGTCCCTTCTTAGTACTGCTCCATTATAGATGGCCTTTCAGAACATCTTACTTTAAGTACCTGTGTTCTACATAGCTGAAAGTAAAAAGATCCTGCCTTTCTTGCCTTTCAGATGAACAGCCTATTTTTAACAGGAGTCAATCAGCAGTTTCCAGATTAGGGTAAGCATCCAGACATCCCACTGTTAGCTCTGAGGCCGGTGCGGACCCATTAGCTGAGCTAAGTCCAAAATTTATGCAGTATGCCTCTCTCTGCAAGAGAGGCAGTCCGATCATGTTGGCTGTTCTCGGTGCGAACTCATTCTGTCTGACAGATACACTCTCCTTCGCTACAGAAAGATGAAAGCTGCTTACATTTTTTGAACTTAGCATGCACTTTAAAAACAATTTAATTCCTATTAGATTACTTCAGGTTAATATAGTTGTTTCATAGGTTTGGTTTTTTTTTTTCAGTACAAAGCCAAGCAGAACCATACTAATTTCTTAATTTTATTTGCTTAGGTAACTTAACTGCAGACTTTACATCAGAACAAACTCTATACAAATCTATCTGTTGCTTACGGTCCCCGATGCCCCTGCCTTTTCTGAAGCCTGTCGCCTTCAATGCACAATGGCCTTCCAACGCATTTTTTGGCTCAAAAGAACAGACTGCTCTTACAGACAGCTACAAGTTACAATATTATGTATGACTGCTGCACTTGAACGGGTGTGTGGTTGACACAAGCTCCACTCATGACAGTATGTTTATACGAGGACAGCCATGTGTCTAGAAGATAGACGGATGGGCCCAGAGAAGGTGGAGTTTAATGCCAGTGTGTTTGATCTAATCTTGGCCCATGCCTTGGTGTTTTTGGGTAGAGAGCAGGCTGTTGTCGGCAGGGGGAGACGGGCTGGCTGCGACTTACAGGGTGCCACTGAGGCAGTTGTACGCTGGGAGCTCCCGTTAGCAGCTGAGGGAGTGTAATTTTCATCCTAAGCTGTGCCTTTCATTTTTTCAGTCTTAATATTGTTAGAATATATGTGAGATTCCAGGTAGTACAAAGCAAGATTTTACAGTATTACCTACTTCTGCTGCTTTCAGATTTGGTTTCAGTAAGTTTGTCACTAGAACAGGGATTGCAGAACCTTATCTTGCTTTCCTTTATTATTAGCCCATCACACATCCCTTAGTGCCAGTTGTCACCAGGTGCCATCCTTTTCCAGCTCTCACCTGCGTCACTCAGTCTTGACTGAGCTCACAGGAGGAGGAGAAATTTAAGTCTGACTCAAAAGACTCTTTGAAGGCGTTACAGAAGTGCACTTCGAAAAGTCTTGGCTCTGCTTAAGTTACTTCAGATAATGCCGTTTTTCTGCAATAATGTGAGGAAAAAGAAACCACACCTCTAACTGACATGGCTGTGCTGGTGAACAAGCAAAAATACTCTCTTTTTTTGCTGATGCACCTGATTTCGTTCAGCAAACCTGTAGAAGCTACACTGCCTGGCAAAAAGAAAAAAATAATCTTACCAGAGTAAATGGCATCTTTATTAGTACTGTAATGGCTGCATCAGCAACTTTGAGGGTAGATTAGGCCTTAATGACAGATTTTAAGCCTTCCATCGCATTCATTTTTAGGCTGTCAAAATTGCATTAGAACTAAAGCAAACATTAAATAAACTTGTTGCTGTTTTTATGGCGTATTAGATAGCATCTTTTATTTGTATTTTAGAATAGCCTTAATTTTAGCTTTACTCTGTGCATAACAGACTTTTTGTAACCATACATTGTTCGTTCCTTGTAGTTTGTTCTCAATACAGTGCTACTGGCTATGCTGAAGATTTAATATTTTGTTTATTCCTAGGATATACCTGTTCCCCTTGCTGACTTTTACTCCAATGATTAATTAAAAAAAAAAATCTTGATACAGATGTCGTGTTCTATGCTTCTGTGCTATTTAATATGATTTGAGAACTTTTCATTGCACAGTTCATTTGGTAAAGTGGCATCTTTCCAGAGACGGATACAATACAACACTGACATTAAAACTGATATTAGATGACTGATCTCCTCTAATTTAATCTAAAACTTCCTGATTACTAAAGAGGGTCTTTTTCTGCAGTAGTTGTTAGTAATACTTTATTCTGTTAATTTGTACAGTTAGTCAATTATAATAATAATATTAATAAAGATTTATGTTAACTAAGAACGTTAATGCAGATCCTTCAGGCAAGAAAGCTACTGAAACAGACTTTCTTGCCATTTCAATCTGTCTGTCACGTGTAAGCTTCATACATCTCCCATATTTTTCCTAGAAAGAAAAATAAAGGGATCATACCTGTCAAAGGCAAAAGAGCAAAAGCGCTCCTTAGAATCTACAAGTATGTCAGATGCAGTGACTCCAGCAGTTAACTCCTCCCTCCTCAAAAGTAAGAAAAATATGTGTGCGTGTGTTTCCTATCTATGCATTTACAATACATAATTTTGTGATTTTTTTTTTTTATCTACTAGGGCTTTTCTATACCCACACTAATCTATTTATTGTGTATAATGCAAAGCCTTTTTCTGGTCTGTTACTGTTTCTTCCATAAACCCCATGTTACGTGAAGACCTATAAAGATAAATATAGTACCATCATAAAAAAAAAAAAAACAAAAACACTCAGAGGAATTTTCCTATCACACTTTGCTGCACAATTGACCATATACAAGACAGGAAATTTTCACATTTCTTTGAAATGCCTTCATGACAGGCTAGCTTGACTGGTGGCAGAAAACTAGGGTCTAAGTGGATATGGTAATAAACTGGCACAGTAATTTAGAACTAACTTACACTTTCTGAAACAGTTTATCCTGGTAATTCATTTGAGCTGCTAAAATAAAAAGAGGTAAATCCTTTTGCTTTGGAAGGAAAGAATGTTCATTCTGTTCTCTCAGAAGAAGAAGATGATCTTTACAGAATAAATAACTTCTATTTGACTATGGATATCAAGAAGAAAGGATATGCTAGATTAAGCAATTGAAATATTTACAAGAATATGTTTCACTACAGTCAGGGCTTCCTGTACAAACAGTGTTAGTGCTGTTCTACCAGGTCTGATGTGGAGCTGTTTTATATTGTTACTGTCAAATTTTAGGTTACTGCAAAAATAAGCATACTATTACAGTGAAGAATTCAGGCTAGAACAAAGTGGACCTGTACTGCCACTATCCAGTACTTTTACATTTACCCATTTCTTGCAAACTTGTAATTCTAAGATTTTACTCTTGAAAAAAAAAGAAAAAACACCTTAAGTAAAAATTATCCAAATATCACATTATGCCTGACAAGCATGACCCTCTCACAGGATAAAATAAGCTTAATGTAGAAAAAAAATAAGCATATGCATGAATTCCGTTAGTGCTCTCTGATACAGCTTATTCATGTAGAAAACTACTGGAGGGAAGAAATCACCAAGCATACAATTTCAATGTGAGATGCAGGAAAAAAAAAAAAAGCAGCATAAGTAACATCACTTCCCAGTAAAGATTCTAAGAAATAGATTGCCATCTGCAACACATCGCAGTACACAAAGATCTAATTAATTAGTCTTGCTAACTGCGTATTGCTAGAACTGTGAGAGTATGTAGCTCTGAGCTGAGGTGTGACCAGACCTTGCTATCATTCTGGGATGTAGAGTGGCTAATAGCTTTCATTTTTAGATGTGATGCCTGATGGGGAAGCCTCCAAGCACACAATATTTAAAAAAGAAGGGAATATTGTGAAAAGCGGGGGTTAATGATGGTTCCGTGAAGCAAGGGTGTGGAATTCTGAAAACCAGAAATTTAGGATATTGGAGGCTGAGAAAAAGAAAAATTGTATCTGAACCGTCGTGGTAGACATGTTATAGAACCAGTGTGGAATAGTGAGAATGAGGACCAATTCACAAGATTGTACTCAATTGCCCAGAAAGAATACTTCCTTACATTTCCTTTACATTTTTTTTTTAGTTGAATAGTGTATTCTGTGCATGGTAGCTGTACACATCAGGATAAATAGATCAAAATGAGAGAGCGTATTACTAAAATGTAAGGAGGTTCTCCTGCCAAGAATTATACACCTGTTATGCCTCAGATATATATATATAGAGAGATATGAGGTATGTGTATTATGTGCCTCATTTTATAAATTAGCAGTAATTCAGACCCTTATTATATCCTGATAGGAATTTTCCACATCCATGAGATATAAAGCCTGAAGGCTACCTGGATGTTTCATTAATGTGTTGAAATTGCTCAGAATCCTAGTGGAAGACTGGCTTAGGTATCTAGTTGTATATTTGCACACTTACTACAAATATGAAAACCATTTTTCACTTTCAGGAAGAAAGCTGTTCTCATTACAATGTATATGACTGTTAACGCTCTGCTATTTTAATCAGATTACCAGGACAATGGAAATTAATGTAATAGGATTTACTATAGTTAGAGGCAAGTATACAGCAATCTACTGTTGCTGTATAGTGACAAGAACACAAAAATGTTAGTGGAGCTCATTACAGGGATATTGTTTATGCTAATTATTCAAATTTTTAAAAATCACACTAAGCCTGATTTTAATCAGATTTTTTTTTTTTTTTGACAAAACTTTAATCAAACAATTCCACGCAGAAGGATTAGTAATAGTCAAGTAGTACTTGTCTTGGCCAGAGAGAAGTGGAACTAAATACAAACAGAAAAAACCTAAAGAACTACAAGCTACTCATTTTATTGCCCTGTCTGAGTAAAAGATAAAATGAAAACAAAGATTATAAATTATAAAATAGTGACAAATAATAATTTTACAACATGGATGAAGGAATCAAATTTGAATTTACAGTTTTAAACCTGTAAGCGCTATATTAATAATAATATATAACAAATGTTCCTGTAATTCCAGTGTAGGGAAACCTACATGAAATTTTGGTGTGGATTGCAGATCTGTTTCCCAGGTGATTATACTGGTATTATGTATCTGTCTCTTGTAACACAAAACTTAGCATGCACGCAGTAAGCCTAGCAGATAGGAACTACAAAATGAAAAGCTAACAAAAAATGATAGCTAAACCTAACAGCAAAAGCTTTGATGCTTCAGGGAACTATTTCTGTGAGTATCTGAGACAACACCTGGTGAAATAATCAGCTTGAGCACAACTCAAGTTTGAAGGAGTGGTTCCTACAGTGTTGCTTTTGCTTTCATCAGTAATTAGCTCATGCCATATTCTAGTGGCATGGTATCCTATCCTGTTGGAGACACTTGCTTAGATTCAAAATATAGCAGTGTGTTACAGTCTGCATCTACAAAATTTTCAAAAATCCAATGTTACTATTTTCAACAGCAGAAACTGTTCGTGCTGTTAAAAGTTTGCAAGATCTAGCCATTTAGTGACTGAATTTTTAATTTGAAGAAAACAACAGAGGTAGCATTTGTAACATTCCAGGAAAATAAAGCACTCCCATTAAGTATTTGGGGGGGGAGGATAGATATTTTAAAAAATGTATATGGGAGATATAAAAATCAGCTTAATGGAACTCTTGAGCCAAAGTGAAAAAAAAATTCAATTTCTGAGAGCCTAACTTCAGACAATATATTATATGTCTGACTGCATATCCCAAATTCTTGTTCAACTTTGAAATCATTAGTCCAAATGAATATGAAATATTTTTAATAAAACAATGGGATAAAAATCTTAAATATGTCATTAAAATGATCAACAGCCTTCTTTCAGGAATATGGAAATTAGGCATATAAAACATTTTTTCTCTTTAGTTTCCTTCAAGACCACCTAATACAAAATCAAGAACAGATGTGTTCATTCCAGATACAGGTATTTTTGAATATCAAGCATGTATTTTTTTTACTTCATTGACCACATAAGGGATTTACAGTCCTCTATCTTCTTTCACTAACTGGTGTCAAGACTTTTCCAGGCTTCAGTAAGTTATTAATAAAGAATAAAAATTCACGTGCAGATCAACAATCTTACTGCAAACCAGATTTTTATAACAAATAAGCGATTTTCTGTCCTCTGCTTCAGAGAAGACACAATCAATTCTAGCTTCTCTTATACACTGCAGTTATTGCTGCTTTTGGCATAGGTGATCTGGCTCCAAATTTGCTGTGAGTAGACCAATTTTTTTTTAATTGCCCAGTATAAAAATAAAATTGCCTTTATGGCGTTCCTGATGTTACACTATCAAATTGCATACGGCCTTACATCCTGGAGAACGCACATGAATAGCAAAAGGGAAAAGGGGAGAATTAAACAACTTACTATTCTTCCCTTAACACAGAGCACAACGTTTTGGGTTTGGCTTGTGGAGTCTGGTGTGTCTTGGTTGGTTTTAAGCAAAAGAATGAAGTAAATAATGCACTACTAAGATTTTGTCTGGTAAGGTAAATAGACTTACATCACCTTTTGCTGTTTTGGCAGTTTACATAACATTTTCCTGGTCAGTTCAGCTTCTCTTGGTTGTTTTTAGATATTAAAATAGCAGTGCGTACAATATTATTGTACAAGATTTTATTCATCTAACTTAACACTGGTCACTGCATTCGTACTCTCTAATACTGAAATGTTTCTGCTTATGACTGTGTTCCAAAAATGAATCAGCAAAAGATATGAAATGAAGTTATATTTTAATACAGTCTCTCTCCTTGCCCTTTGTTTCCCTTTTATTATTTAATTTTTTTGCTAAGAGCATTCAAAGAAAAAGCAAGACCCTGCTAGGGTCAGTTGTACTCAGCTGACATGAAATTACAAGGCCACACTGAAGGAACCATTTGATGATGAGCCATGTGAGGCTCTGGTAGCGTGGTTTAGTCCATGCATTTTGGTGAGTGTTGGAAGTAGTATTTCTAGTGAGTGTTTTCCTGCAGCTGACCTGGATGGGTATCTGTCCGGAGATCTGTCATGCTGTGATCTGCACTGCTACAAGGCCAGCATACACCACGCTAACAGTTACACTGTAATTACTCTTCTCAGTATGACCTACAACCTTTTTTCCTCAGTACACACTAGCAAGTTTGCGAGTTCACTTGCTCTCTTGCCAGCCAAGCAATTTACCTACCACCTGCATGTAAAGAGCACCCAAGCAGTTATGAAACTGTCTGGTTCTTACTCAGCACTGTGTATTTTTGGGAGCTATTCATTGGCTCTCCAGTCTTTGGAGCAGCAAGAGAGGATGCAACAAAAAGGGAAATAAAGCTCTAGTTTTTATTATTTTAGTTTTAGTTAAAGAACCCTACTTTTTGATTCTGTGAAAATTCCTCAATAATGTACAAAGGACAAATTTTGAAGATTAACTAAAAGAGCCATAAATAGAGATCTCTGCTGGCACCCTAAACATCTCTGCAAATCTGTTCATTTTACTGCAGAACTGCAAACTCTTCCTCAGAACCATCTGCACCACTACGGAGACTTGAAAACAAGAACACACACAAAAGACCATCGCTTGATGGATAATGAGCAAGGGCTCTCTCACACCCACTGCGCTTATCTTGAAAGCCAAGCTGTCCAAGTGGCTAGAGCACACTGGTCTCACTCCCAGGTGAAAAGTACAAATGCTACAGAAGCTCAGTGCGTTTCTCTGAAGAAAATCAGCTGATTTCTCACACAAAACTAAGTGTGATATTTCTCCTCCAAAACTTTGCCTGGACGTTAGTGACAAACAAATAGAATGAATAAAGCCATGACCAGACACCAGAACAAATAAATAGCAGTGACTATTCAATGGAAATAATGAAATCAAGTTTCATATCTGCTCATGTAGCCAAAAGTGATCATGTTCCGCTCATTGTGAGTGACCTCACAGTGGCTGGAAATATCCTTTTGCCATGCTGACAGTTTGAATGTGTACCGGAGTACGCTGACATGAAAAGAAAATGCATGGATCTCTGTAGAAGACAGAAGACATAGTGTTTGTAGGAACAAAGCAAAAATACCAACACTTACAAGTAGTCACTGCAAAACATACTCCATCTGGTGATCTCTGCACATCATTATGACAGCAGCAATAAATCACAAGCTCTGCAACTGTTCAGAGAGAAGGTTTCCTGTGAACCTGAAGCCAAAGATTGAGGAGGATCTCATTGTATTTGATCCACTCCTTTCAGTAGATAAGTTTCTGGTTATCTTATTATGCAAAGAACATACATACCATCTGTCTTGGGCATTTATGAAATGTTATTACTGTGGTATCTACACTGCGAATGGAACAGAAATAGTCTCTGCTCTTGCCTTCCTGTATTTTCATGTGAACCCATCTCTGAGTAATCTGGGTTATGTTTAAATGGCATCTTCTACCGCAGCTCCTGACAGCATCTCTGGCTTAGCATTGCACTGCACGTTTTACCTGATCACGCGATGTACTAAATACCTTCAGTTGCCACTGACTTCTATAAATTTTGACAACAAGATGCTATTCTACCAGAATAAAACTTTCAACTGACTGACACAGCTGTGATCCCAGCAATTCCCAATGGGTGGAAAGCAGACTAAGAAAAAGCAGAGGGCAAAAGCAAAGCAGAGGGATAGAGTTGTCCAGTAGCAAGGCAGAAAAGTTATTTCTAAGCATCCCGGTGCTATTCTGGCTGCAAGGGATTTTATTCTTTTGATGGATTTAAAATCAGGATAGTACCAATGTCATCTCTCAGTTACTCTTCATCCTACTTGATGCAAACATCTGACAACTCCTGACAAATCTGATGCTCCAGAAGCTCAGCCTCTCTCTGGTGAATTATATTACAAATACAACCAAATTCAAGGTCATAGCTAAGAATCTAAGTGAATATGATTAAATTAAATATAATGCATAGAATCTCATTCCTGTTTCTGTCATCTTCAAATTTGTACAAGCCTCTCTGAAGGAGTATAATGGGGAATAACACCAACCTTGAGACTGATTAATTTCTGGGGGAGTTGGCTGCAAGAGTTATCTGAACCTTCATAAAATCTTAAAATTTAATTTGCATTTTCTTTGCGATGCGTCTTTTAAAGTACAAAGAACGTAAATTGAAGGGGTAACTGCTTTTCTCTTCTCAAATGCATTGTCATACTGCTGTACAAATAAGACATCTCTGTTAACACACCTAACAGGCACCAATGACAAACATTTCTGCTCTGGTATGTAACGTTATTTAAGAATGATTCCACTCCTAACCTGCAGTACATATTCTTATCACCTTTTGTCTCAGTCTGGGCTTCTCTGAATTTCATTATCATGCTTTATTCTAGCAACCAGCTATTTACGTTTTAAACTCAATTTGCCTTCACTAGATGGAACAAGAAGAAAGTATTTTCTGCTATTTTTTATCAAGGCACCTTGAACATGATTTCTTGTTCTTCACCTATTTTCTGGCTAACATTAAATAGAAAGAGGCTAGTAAGGAGGCGAGCCATATAAAAGCCCCATAGATTTCATCTTAGCTTCTTCTGCATGCCCAACATTTAAATATCTTGAGACATTTTCAGGGAGTTTATTGCTAGCTTTTGATGTGCTTCCTCTTTTGATGCTTCCCCCTCCACTATCATAAGCTCAATTTTTCTTTGCAGTCTCTTAGAAGTGTTCTAGAAACAACTAAATTCATCTTCCATCACCTACACAGAGTGACAATGCTGTCTTCCATTTGTTTAGCAGCAGCGCTGAAGTTACTCATAAATTGTGCTGTGCGTTTGACATACAGCCAACCACCAGAAGAAGCAAACTCACTTCTCCCTAGATGTTAGTCCTTTATTCTATAACTTCATTGTATTTACCAGACACTGATAGTTACTGTGGTACATATAATTATTTCTGTGTACCCTCGTTAATCCAGAGAAGAGGAGTTACATCACCTGGCTTGCACATGCCAATTTCCTGTAATCTTGTGAATAATTAATGAAAACACACATAATTAAGCTCTGTTTATATGAAAAAAAGGTTTATAGGTGGTCTCTAAAGATATTGTTCCTTTCTTCAGATTTGTTTGTTGAAGGAAAACACATAATCTTGCCTATGTTTCAGTAATAACTATTGGTAAAGTTGTGAGGAAGGTCACATGAAGAACAGGAAAGCAATATTAAAGGGATGAAAAAAAACCAAGAAACCAGACAACTTTGAAATTGCATTTAAATGATGCTCTTGTGCTTGCCTGATGCATATTGCCTTTATTTTTCTGTATCTCTACTAATAATGATGGAATATTTGCTTGTGGAAAGTAGAGGAAGCCAATGGGCAAAACTTATACGTAGAACATGTTTCAGAATGCCTCAGAGTGGAATAATCTAATTTTCCTTTACCAGGTAACCATCGTGTGTCTGTATGCTGTGTGTAGCAACAGATAGCATAATATATAACATATACCTTCTGTAACTGAGGAACACATCAAGCAAAAACTGCGCCTAGTTCAAAAAGAGCTGCCTGTATTTCTACTTAGCTGAATAGACAGGGTTATTTGCAGGCAGTATGTACCATTACTTTGGGGCAGGGTTGGAGGAAGGCAAGGGAAGATCTAGCCGTGTTTAAATAGCCTATAGGATTTCTTATGTCTTCCATGGGTTGATTAAAATCATGTTTTCCTGCTTGTTCCTTATCCTTTATCCCTTACAGAAGGAGCACGCGGCAATAATTTGCAGCAAGATTTTTATGTAAGCGTCCCCCTTACATGGGTTTTATGCAGAAGGGAAACATATGGTTCTGAAGGAGCGCTAATACCCAGGTACAGCTGGTCTTTGAAGATTTTAAGTGATACAGATAAAAAGAATGAGCAAATGCCTCCCAAGGGAGACTGTGGCTGTTCTGACACTGTTCTTTGTCACCAGTGTAACGCTGAGAGGGAGATGTCTATGGAGACCTAAGAATAGAATGGGGATTGCATTGGCAAAAGGAAAATAGACATATAAGCAAATAAGACAAAAATAAAACCCTCAATGTGGCCGGCAATAGAGAACTTAATCACAGTCTACCAGGCTGGCAGCAAAGACAAGCAAGCAAACGGATTAATTCATCTATTGTTATTAGTTAATGCAACAACCTAGCATTCCTCCATGACAGCAATGTCTCTGTGCCAGGTTTTTATTATCCTGCGGCACTGGCACTCTTAAAATTCCTATTACTCAGAGACTTTACATTGATTTAAAATGGAGTTTTGTTTGCTGGATATAAAGTGAGCTATCACAAAAAAAAAGAATTAGTGTCAGACCTTAGGTGAGAATCAACCCTATTTTCTATTTAAAAGACTCACTGCATTGAAAGACAAGTCACTTTTAAAGAAGGAAAGATCTAAGGTGCCTGTTTTATTTGAAGAGCTGATCCCAAATAATGATGCTCAATCTTTATTTTTATCATACAGAAATATCACGTAGCTCCAACCATACTTGATCAGCCTTCAATACTGCATACTCCAGAGTCCCAAACAGGCATGCCAGAAGCTGAGACTAGACGCTGTCATTAACTGCTCCTGTGCAGGGTAATATTCCCCAAGGTTTATGTTCCCAGGAAAGACTAGATTGCCGGAGGGATAGGGAATAAACTTGATATAGAGAATGTGAAATATAGGACAGAAAGTTCACAACAGAAGGTTTAGGAAACCTGGAAAATTTATGAAGCTCCTACAGTTTAGTGACTGCAAGAAGTAAATTAAAGAAGCAGGAGAAAGTCAGGAGGAAAGATGGAAAAGAATACCATAATGCAGGCAGAGCTCTAAGAAGAGGAGCCTTTCAAAATCCCACGGAGATCGGTAGCAAATCCAAAGCTTGCTGTTTATACAATCAAGAAAGCTAAACCGCAGAATCAGAACCCATGGGCCAAGTCTGGATAAAATAAGTTTGATTTGTCAGGACTACTTAAGGTAAAAAAAAGAATCCCATTTAAGAAATAGTCCACTATCTCATCTATAGTCACAACATCAATGAAAATGAAGTTACTAATACAAAATGAACATATAAACCCATCACTTTCTCTGAATTCTGCAGACAGAATGTATGCAGCTAAGGTGAAAATCTTGTCCTGGGGCTGCCACTGGATAACATGTCCCTAACTAGAAGGATTAGAACTACCATGACATAAGAAATCCTAAGCTAATTTGGAAGCAGAACAGCTGAAGAAAGGCCGTTCAACAGAAGTTGGAATTAGAGCGAGAGGTTAAATCGCTTCAGATTCTTTCTATCTGTGCTGATCTTGGTGCCAGATGTGAAAGTCTGGGTGAGATAACCATCTTTCCAAACCACCAAATCTTTCCTAAGCTGGGACATTTCAGAGGCAAGATCACAGATCACAATCTAAGATTATAATAATAAAAAGTACTTTTTATTCTTCTTGCATGAGATTATTACAAGGAAAAAGAAAAAAAAATTCTATGGAAGGGGTACTTTTTTTTTTTTTAAATGAAGAGACAAAAGATATTGAGCACAAGTCAAAAGTTAAAAATGTGGTAGTTATTGTAAAGTAACTGAAGTTACTTCACACATTTTTAACAAAATATGTCCAAGGACTAAATACAAAATATGCTTGATTAAGTAATTTCTCAAACCAAAAACAATAAGCTGGTTGACAGGCCAGTCAGTCTCACCTCTGTGCCTGGCAAGGTCATTGGGCAGATCCTCCTGGAAACTCTGCTAAGATACAAGGAAGCGATCGGTGACAGCGAACACAGCTTCACTAAGGACAAATCATGACAATGATATGACATTATTTGTCATGATTTGTCCGCCTGACAAATTTGGTGGCCTGACCTTATCAGCATTGGTGGATAAGGGACGAGCAATGGACATCATCTACCCGGACCTGTGCAAAGCATTTGACACTGTCCTGCATGACATCCTTGTCTGGCCTGTTGTGACAGGACAAGGGGTAATGATTTCAAAATAGACGGAGGCAGATTTACATCAGATATTACGAAAAAAAATTTTATGCTGAGGGTGGTGGAACACTGGCCCAGGTTGCCCAGAGAGGCGGTGGATGCCCCATCCCTGGAAACATTCCAGGCCAGGTTGGCCGGGGCTCTGAGCAACCTGATCTGGTTGGAGATGTCCCTGCTCCTTGCAGGGGGTTGGACTGGCTGGCCTTTAAAGGTCTCTTCCCACCCAAACCATTCTATGATTCTATGACTCTACAAGCTATGGTAAGCCTTAAGTAGGTCCAAGTTGCAGTCTTGTTCTATAATATCTGCATGAGTATTTCATAAAGTTATAGGTTATTAAGCATGTTGATGCACAAAAATATGTGGAAAGGTTGGCTGCTCATAGATCGTACAGCACAAAGAGATACTAGCTACATAACAAATTAGTAACAGCTGGATGATTTGGAACCAGAAGGCCTAACATGCCAGTACAGGGCAAATTTCACTCAGTTTACGAAACAAGACTACTTCACCTAGGGCAATGAAACAATGCCTCTAGATTGGATTGTGCAGAACCTGGGGCTCCCTGTGAAACCGTGTGATAACTTAGTCATGACAAAGATGCCACGGGATCAGGGAGCTCAGCAGAGAAATTCTGCTGCCTGGGAAGATTCTGGCTGGAGAAATCCTGATTGCTTGAAGAGTTGAAATGAATAAAGGAATTAAGCTTGAGGTTACAAAATTTAAAATGGAAGTCTATGCTTCTTTACTTTAGTATGTCTTTATGACTATTTTCATTTATTTAAGAATCATTTATCTTTAGAAATATTCAATTGTATGAAGTGGTTAAGATTTTCTGCTTTTAGATTCTCTTTTGGCAGAGGATTGAGATTTTTTTTTTCTGTGGAAAGGCTCTTTAGCTTTAATGTCATATTTCAAAAGAAATTTTCTTGCTGTCTTTTGCCCTTTCTCTTTGACAGCCATCGTTGCTGAATAATGCCCAGGGTCATACTTTTGAGAAGCAAATTCTTCCTTTGCAACATTGCTGCAGGACCTATGGCAGAGTGTATCTCCAGAGGACTAGGCGCTTGTCCTTTTGTAAGATATAGGTTGAATTCTCTAAGGGACGTGTCTGGCACAAGATTTAGATGCAGATCAGTAAGGAAATATGAAGGGGAAGATCAGCAGCTGTAGAAATTATTTTAGGAATATATACACATACATTCACATGTATATACAATTTTAGAATATTAAGCAAGTAATGCCTTAAATGTAAGGTAATTTGTTCCACTAGAAAACATACAGCAAGCTGTTAGTCCAGCTCATTACGTGCTTGGACAAAACTCCAGACTGAGCCAAAATCTTCGCCACAGAGTGCAGAGAGCCTCAACCAAAGTCAAAGTAGTTGACCTAAGGTATCAAAGATAAATTTAGTCTGGATAAAAAGTCCTGAAATAATGCCTAGAGAGCAGTTATTTTCCTAAGAGAATTTATTACTAGAACAAAACTTACTTGAAAAAAAAAATCTTCTCGCATCTCTTGGCAGAACATCAAATGTTTTAGTAAAAGACAATCATTTTCTTCTGCAACAAATTTCTACCCTTAAGAAATCTTCGTATAAAAAGTAAATAACATTCAAAGCATATTTAGTGACAAAATTGGACCAATGTCTCTAACGGGATGCTTAGCATAAGTATGGCATTGCAGAATGATTGTCCATTGCTAAATCCTGCTTCCACAAAATTAATCGATTCTACTAATTGCAAGGAAAGCAGAAGTGGGCCTTTAATCACATGGTGATGGAAGAGATAATCCTTTTAAGAGACTAGGTTTGTTACCACTGCAGGTGACAGATTAGCAAATCTTGACTTTGATGGTTACTATTTTCTCAGTCATATGGCAGGTCTTTACAAGGACCTTAAATTTTTTCCCTATTTATACATTGATTTGTACTCCCTTGCTTTGTTCCAGCATTTTAGTTCAACTGGTTTTATGGTCGTCCGGCATAAAATATGACTAGTTGGTGTATGACATGTTACCTCTACAGTGTAGGAACATATTTTGATTTCTACAGCACTGAGTCAGCATTCCGATGAGTTAGCATTTATATTCCCGACAGCTGTTTATTCCTCTCAATGTAATTTCAGAGATAAATGTCCAGAAGGGATTTGCTGCCCCAGATCTATCAGAAAACATATTTAAGATATTCTGTGGTATTTAAATCATAAAAAAAATATATTATTCGGTAATGCTAGGACAAAAAGTGTTTAATTTTTAATATTAAATAACTAATTTAAACCTTACTGTATTATTTTTAAATCTAATGTGGTAAAAAGTCAAAGTATCTTTATTTTCTATGCAAAATCACATCAATGGTTTCTAGGGACATTATAAATTTAAGAAACATACTGGAACTTCCAATTAGTGTTTTTATTTTACTCCTTTTATTTAGAGTTGAGAAAGTAGCCTTGAGAAGAAAAGAAGAGATAGGAACCAGTGCACATAAAGGGCCAAACTGTTCCTGGAATAGCAGATGGATTGTGTCTTACTAAAACCATGGAACTAGCTGGTTCAGTGGAACGTAAACCTTTGGCAGAACCAGTAAATGAGGGTTCACTGCATTCTGAAATTCCTCAGATGATTCTGCAAGGTTATTTTGAAAAATATGGTGTAGGCTATGGTCATTCATATGCCATCATATTTTATCTACTTTTTTTTTGTTTTGTTTTTTGTCTTCTTGTAAAGCAGGGCAGAAGGTGCAGAGCAGCACAGGCTTTGTTTTCCTGCAGCAGCCCTGTAGACTCTGTGGGCTGCACTACCTGTGTTACCACAGCTGCCCTACCTTTGGATTTTAGTGAGAGCAAACTCTTTCTAGGAGATATTTCTTCTAAACACTCTTCTGTTAGAGGTGGGTTTACTCTGTGGCAGGGAAATTGAAGTTACTGTTAGTGAGATTATAGAAGTGTATGTATGTTATCCGTGTAAAAATAAAATCCAGTTCTGAATCCTATTAAATTAATGATTTTTATGAAGTCTGGTGGCAATGGATTCTACAGATTACTTATGGTTTTGATAAAAGAATTAAAAATAATACTTGATTATCCTGTTCTCTATTCTTTCAAACTCAGTTTTCTTCTTAGGACAAAAAGTAAAAAGGGATTCTTGATATAACTTCTCTAAAAGTTCAACTCATAGCCTCTATGACTCTACCTTTTGCCTTCCTACAGTCTAGTCTAAATCAAATGATCCCTTTTTTCAAACTTAGCTGAAATATATCTTTGCTTGTTAGAGTAATAATATATATTGCCTAATAATTTTTATTTTATTCTTACTGATTTTTTATTTCTTCTTTTCTGGGATAGAGTAAAAAGAACAGTGAACAGTATTACAGATAGAGTTTCATGGCTCTCTTTTTGGCTCTTTTGGCTGCACCAATCATCAGTTCCTACCAAGCTTTCTGTATTTTTTTTCCTCCCATGGTAACTATAAATTTAGTAATAAATATAATAGGCCAAATTAACTTGCAGGCAATTCCATTCGTCTCAGTTATAGCTATGTTCATAAATGAACAGACAAACCAATGAATAAAACCGCCATGGTTACTACTCCAGTGAGGTCAGACTTTTAAATGCAAGTAGTGCTTTTGATGCTAAACTCTTTAATAAACACCAAAACTTGAATGTTATTATCCTAGGAATTTTTTCCCAAATCCTTACTTAGGTCAATAAAGGAGGATAAGCAGGAGGTGAAAATCTTCATCCATGTTTACCATTAAAACCTAAGCTATGAGGCAGACTTCATTGTGAAAAGAAACTATCTTGAATTTAAGCATTCAAGATCATTTATATGGCTGTGACATATGCACCATAAAGAAAAATGTGTAAGTAGAAGATAATAAAATCTTTGATCTATTCATGAAAATTTATTTGGGCCATTTCTGTGCAAGTGTTGCATCACCAATGTAGTCTAATGTATGGCTTTCTCAAAAATCATTAAACGAATCTTCAGATTGGACAGTGGCTAGAAATTATTTGATCCCTTCTAAAATCAATTCATAATCCTGTGTCTGCATTTGTGAGTTTTCCTCTGGCTTTGTAAAACATCCTGGAGATTGCAGTGCCTGTACTGTAATTTTGTATATGGGTGTTCAACATTCCACTTAGATTTAAAAGTACAGTGAAGAATGGGCATTAGGGTCAATATATTTGCGTAAAAGGTATTAAGTTTTGGTTTTTTTTTTCCATGAACTTAGTATCTGTTCTTGGTAATAATGTTCCTAGTGCTCATAGTACTTTGGTGCCTGGAGTTCCCAGGGGAGACTGATAAATGTGTGTTCCGACCTAGAAGTGCTTACAATCTAAGTATGTATTTATGGAAGTATTGCCATGACAGAAAGGTCTGAATTTATTATGTTACTACATATAGTTTAATACTTTTTTTTTTCCTCAGTGTGCAGGCAGAGCATATCCCAACAGCACTCTTAGAAGAAGTATTTTTTGGACAATTCTATGATTCAGTGCTGATGGGGTACAGCTGTAGCAAAGAATATGTAAATTTACACAGAGGTAATATTTCTAAGTACAGCCAAGTCTTTAGAGAGAAATCTTCTGTGAAAAGTTTTTACTAAGATGCAGTCATTTTGTTATGATCTTACTCAAGGACTGGTTTAAATGTAAATGAGGTTATGGCAAGAATAGATGCATATTCCAAGTGTCTGATAGCACAGTAACAGTGGGTATGCATACTGCTAAGTCCACCTCCTCTCACACATACCCCTTCTCAAAACTGACACTTCCATTTTACTAATCTTTACCAAAATCCCCCCATTTTTATAAGAGAAAACCATTATAGAAGGGAAGAATCATCTTAAGATGAGAATATTGAGTGGCTGGCTGGCTGTAAGGCGCAATCTCCTTTTCTGTATCTGGGCTACTACAAAAATGCAAAAGGTACCTGGGAAGCATACATAACTCAAAAAGGCTCTCTGGATAGCGGAGATGGCTTAATATGCACATAGCAGCCCCATCACAGCTCCCAGAGTATGATATTTAGCTGGATTACTGCTGTACTCTGACTCTTTCTGACGCAAAGAACAACCTTTTGGATATTCCTAGCCAAGAATAGCTGAAAATAAGTTAGAGCAATCTGAGGCTGCACTAATTAATTGTAGAAGACAGAAATGAGGGAAACTCAAACATCGGAAAAAATGTTTTCAAGGCCAAAAGCTACCTTCATTCTTTTTCTGTTTTTTTTTTTTTTTTTGCAAGCAGAATCAAGAGAGACTAGATAACTGGATTTTGGATATTTTGAGACATGGGATATTGTGTCAGGAAGCATGCATAATGCATTGCTATGGTAATGGTTACCACAGTTGGTATATTTTATGGAAAAAAAAAAAATTAATTCTGTATAAGTGTAGTGAGCTTACATAAGCAACTGCTACTTTAGTCAGAAGTGCCTTTCAGTTATCTATAATATCTTAGAACTTGTCATATTTTACATTTTGTGTAGCAAAGGTAGCAGTTTACAGAAGTGACAATTCATAAGATGAAAATGCAGGTTAGTACCCTGAGCTGAGCAGGCTACTAAAGAAACAGTCTTGTCTTTATTATGACATACTATACTTCAATAAACTTAACTACAGTATCTGAGAACTGCTAATGTGCCAACCGTTGCAAGAAATTCCAGTAACAGACTAGAAAGTACTTTTTATGAGATTTCTAAAATTGAAATCTCCAAAGTGACTTGGGAAAGACACTTACTCTGACATCTTTACTTGCTTTCCTCTTCTCATCCTTCGTTTCTCTTTTACACTCCTTTCTGCTGCTGACTATAGCCATGGCTTATCTCTTCCAGGTTCCAAACTGAGATGAGCAGCTTCCTGCCAAATAAACCAATGCTACTGGATGAACTAACCTTGACATGACTGTTGTGATGCCAAAATCCACAAGCTAACTGGTAACAATTGTTAGGTATGTCAACGCTAATTTTTATTGTTGATGCATGTCATAAAAATATCAGGTGGTAAAGAATCAGAACAGTGCAGTCCCTTGGTTCATCAAAACCTAATTATCTTGAACCTCAATAAACATTTGGGATCAGACATAATGTGAATAAAACAGTGTCTGTGTGCATATTACCTGCTATATTAGTTCCCAATTTACAAAACATGCTTGCACTAAAAATACATACAAAATTAGAGATGGAACCCTCGCAGCAGTAATACTGGCAATGACTTGGGCATGCCAGGTAGCAGATGCTTGGAGAAAGCCAGTCAAGGTTTTGTCTCAGTAATTACTGGCAAGAAATGACTCTTCCTGCTTTTCTTGATCCTTGATGGCATTGGTTCAATACATCCTCTCTTGCAGAATGCCCTTTATGAGGAGGTGCATAATCCATGAGAACTTTCTCTTATAGATTCTTCCCACATAGATTTCATCAGGAGGGCAGGATTTGTTTTGTTTCCAATGCCACTCCTTAATTGTTCAGATGTGGCAGAAAACATGACCATTCGTGAAGGAGCTCTGTATTTCCATACCAAGTATCTCCTTAGAAACTATTTTGAGGACTAACTACTTCTCTAAATAAGCCTTGGAAGTAGGAAAATGTAAGGTAGAAAAAAACAGAGCAGCAGACTCCGTGTTTTTCTTTCTAGTTGCTGTTTTACAGAAACACCTATCCTGCCAACTTCTTTTTCCAGACAGAACATAGGAGTTTGAGAGGTGGAAGGAAGAAGAGTATTATCATTTAAGTCTGTGAGTCTACTTTCAGAATAAAGGGAATGAATCTGCACGTACAGAATTGCTCTATGTAAAATATGGGGTACAATCAATCCTGGTTTTTAAAAATACTGCATGGCATTGGCAGCACTGAGGATTGGCTGGAATGCTGCTTTACATTTCTACACGAGAGCTACCACATCAGTAGTGTAAAGATGATTACAGGTAAGAAATTACAATTATGTTTGAAGACTGTAATGTCTGAATTTCGGTGATGGTATTTCCTGGTCATAGTTCAAGGCATCTTATTTCATTCATCTCATTTCTTCTCATTTCGGATCTATTTCAGATTCCGTATGCATTTGTATAACTATTGAAAAGTTAATGAATCACAGCAACATGACAATCCTGCCTGATACAGCATGGACTTGTATTTACTAGGATTTAAAAGTGTGGTTTCTGTAAAGCATGATCTGGTGCATTCTGATACATGTTCTAAAAGTACATTTCTGTCTTTGGATGGAGTCTCTGGTTACTCTGAACTGCCTGCTCAGTGGTTGGTTGATTTCATTCATCTTACAAATTACTCACTAATAAAAAAATGAATGACAGTGGTGCATCTAAGGACCTTCTCATTTGGAGCACCTCTTTGTCAATGCCCCTCTGCCATCGCCAGCCTGGCCTGGCTTTTCACCACACCAACAAGAGGAGGAAGCTTGCCAAGGGGAATCCAACTCGCTGTGAAGCCATTTCTGTTTCCTTATCCTGTTGTGTCACTGAACAAAGCACAGCTAGGTAGGACCTAACAGCCCCTTGGACACCTTTTAGAAGCAGTGGGTGCTGTCATGTTCAGTGTACCCTGCTTCAGCCTAGTTTCCCATACTTGCATATCTGATCCTTTAATTCCCACTCTCTCCTTTTTTTTCATTCTTTATCTCCTTCCATAAGCTATTTCTTTCACAGAATAAAGAGTTCCAGCCTGCTCAATGGTTTTTCATATGGAAATCATTCTACCCCATGTGTTTGATCATCACTGCCTTTCGCTGATCTAATGTAACGTTATCAAGATGCAAGCCCAGAACAGCACACAGTACTCCAGGTGTGAGCAAACCGTGCCATTACAGACTGGCATAATTGTGTTTTCTGTTTTGTTCTATTTTCATTCCTAATAATTCCAAGTATTTGCATTTTTGGACTGCTGCCATGCTCCAATTTGATGTTTTTATGAAACTTATCTATCTGTCACAATCCCAAACTTTCACTTATGAGTGGTAACAGGCAGCTCAGAGCTCATCACTTTATTCATAAAGCCCACATACATTATTTCACATTTATCTACTCTAAAATTCCTCTGCCATTTTGTTACCCAGTCACATATTCTTAAGGCCCATCTAGAATTCTATATATTGAGCCCCGACACTTCCTACATTGACTAAATGTGTATTCTCAGCAAACTTTTCCTCACCGCTAAGACCCTTTTCCAATCAATTTTTGAGTTTGTTGAGAAGAATCAATCCCCTGCAGAATTCCACTGATGACTTCTCTCTGCATCGTCACTGTGCTCAGAGGGTTGAAGGTTTGGGAGGGGACACGGTTATGGTGCTGGGGAATGGGGTTTGGCATTTCCCAGCAGTAGAGGACTGCGTTTTCTGCCAAGATTCTGCATTTACTGAAGTCCTCTTGAAAGGGATTTTTTTCGGTAGGGCAGTCCAGCCCTGTGGCTTTACCTGTCGTGGGATTTGACCCTCATGTTACATATCCCCCTTCATGTGATCAGATACATGAAGTCTCACCTGGAAGAAAGAATAAACTTCAGAAGTCTAACTTCTCGTAGGAGGTAGGATGCTAATAGTCTTTGCCAAAGGAATGCATCGTGGCATAGAAAAAGTATTTTAGAGCAAAGAAGTCTAACGGTACACAGGCTCGTGATCCAATAACATAGGACCCAAGACAGCAGTTTAGTGAGGAAACTGTGTAAAAGAGGAGTAGAAAGTCTATGGAAATATGATTTGGTTTGATCTACGCATGCAAGAAAAAAAGGACCATATATCATCTGTTGGAAGTGAGTATAGCAGCAGCAGTTAGTAAAACAGATAAAACCTGAACGTTTAAATGGCTATTGAATTTTATTTGGTTTGGGCTTCGTGGGCTTCATTTACCACTACAATGCGCTTAATTTAGTTGTTTGCATGTGGAAAGGGGGTATGAATCTTTCCAAGTCAGCAAGGAATCATCTCCAATTCCTAAATTACCATATCTCTGAATTTGGGCTTGTACTCTTCACGGGGTTGTGTTTGGGTGCTGTTGTCTGCAGAGCACAGACTCCAAAAGAGTATTTTGTTTACCACATGCAAGGAAGCAAAGGCAGTGTTTGTCACTATGCCTTTAAAACATCATCGTTACAATTGCATTGGTTGGTAAGGAACAGAGACTCATTAAGTGATATTAGCAAATCAAACCAAGAAATGCTTCTAACCCCCTTATATGTATCCTCTGTCTTTTTTTTTTTTTTTTGTGTGTGTGTGTGTATCATGTCCAGGAAAACTGGGCAAAGAAA
>WHYT01015553.1:115909-132694 GCA_009806455.1 Tetrax tetrax | reverse complement strand
GTTTTTTTTTTTTTTTTTTTTTTTTTTCTTTCATTAATACTTTAAGCTAAGACATGAAAGCACAGACTCTTGTCCTGATAGCTACACGGTGAATTTTCAGCCTAGTGCCAGGCGAAGGTGGCACAGTTAACTTGGTTTATAATTCTGCCGTTCTCCCAAAGCCTTTGGCATCGAACGGCCAATATTAAAGCCGTCCCCATTTTGTGCTCTGCCCTAGCAGAGCTTTTCAGCGCGTGGGTAGTAAAACAGCTCGCGCAGACTCGTCAGCCAACTCCAGCAAACGGCTGTAGGTGAACTAGAGCACTGGACAAAACTAAATCACTACAGTATATGCAAACATTAAAAGTTAGGCAGCAGGCAGAAATGCCATCGATCATCATCATCCTCAGACACTCAGAGCTGCTGGAAGTTGCTCCTGCGGTGCTAATATTGAGTTATCTGCGGATTCATCTGCTCCTCAGGGGAAGGAACAAGAGTTACCGCTCTCGGCAGCCCTGTGGTCAACGTGCCGCATGATCCCCAAACTCAGCTTCCACCTTCACCCAAGTTTTTATCCAAGCTGCCAACGAACACCATCGATCCATCAGGATAACTTCAGAAATATGTATTGCCTAACTTCAAGTTACTTTTAAGTAAGCTGCCAACATAACCTGTATTATACCTGCTTGCTCTTCTTTGGGTCTTAGACTAAGCTGGCTCAGTTAGACACTGAAAAGCAGCAGCAAGGCACCTCCCATCCCTCTGACAGATGTTCAGAGAAGGATCAGCGGGTACACCCTGAAAGGACTGCTCCTGGTAGGCAAAACTTCCAGGAATAAACTAGAAGACAGCTCACCCTTCTGCAGTTGGTATGCAACACCACTTCGGAATCTCATTTGAAATAGGCAGCTAATATAAAAGCTATGTTTGTCTGGGTTAGAAATAGTACACGTCTCAAAAACTCCTTACTTCATTTTCAATATTATTCCTTTTTTCCTAAAGGTAAGTGCTTTTTAACTCAGACTATCACACATTTTCTTTAATCCCCATCTCATGCACAGTAAAACATTCTGAGAAGCAGCATCAATACACAGTTCCAGTCCCTCAAACTCAGGATTGCAACTTTTGCTTATTACGCACGAGGCTTTGACGTGAAGCAGGAGTTTTTCCAGATGTCTGCTAGCTGTCCAGCGTTACTCATTTTTAGGCAGGCCACTTTTCACCTCAAATCATTGACACACTTGAAGAGACTGCACTGCAGTGAGGGAAAAAAAAAAATGCGTATCAGAACTCAAGAAACCACTTTTGGCTAAGCTTCCATATAGTAAATATTGGAAGCACGTGAATTTGTCATTCATGACAATCTAGTCAAGCACTCAAGTCACGTTATATCCGCACGAAGCCTAGAGAGACTTCTTCAGGGCCACAGATTCAGAGGCTGACGTTTTTATGAGTGTACTGCTCTAAAAGCATGAACTTTAAGCTATCCACCTGAGAAAAGAGGGATATGCCGTGACACCCGTTATTGACCCAGCCATCTATTAGCTGTGCAGCGTAAGAGCTAGTGGCTATGCTATTGATTAGGGACAAAAATGTTAACGTTTTAATCAGGTAAAATTAGGAGTTATAATATGTAGTATGTATTTGACTCCCAATTTTTTAAACTGCAGAAGGCAAAGAACAGGAATATGATGGGGAGGACAGTCTGGTCTCCTCCTGGCCGGCAGACCAAAGGAACTCAGCGACAGTGTTTGTACTACAGGTATCCTTCTGGATCCAGCTATTCCGTATCCTCACACTGAACCTGCTCTTGGGGCAGTCGCCCCTTTAGAAAAGGAGTGCTGTTTCTCACTCAAACGTAAGCCTGCTCCAGAACACATCCCAGTATCTCTCTGCAGTTATATATCCCTACATACTGTGTATTTTGTATACAGCAGGGGCACCTGCGTGCTGAGGCGATGACTGATGGAGTTACACAAGCGTGCCCTCTGCGTCCGTACAAAAGCGGATGGATGGAAACCACCGAGAGCTCTAACCCTCCAGTCACGGTATTCAATAAGCCACCTAGACGACTTGCATTAAAATCCTGACATCTGCAAAAGCTTTCTTCATTTGCCAAAACTTTTTAAAGCTTCTGTTTTCAAAAAAATGTAGTAAAGATAATGTAACTTGAAATCAATGTGAGTAGTAAGTAGCGTTTCCAAGCCATCCTGGAGCTAAGAAGCCAAAAAGGTTTAAGCAAATACAAAGGCTGTGGGTTTGGGTAGGTACTTTTCTGAGAACTACATACTGACCCGAGGGGCACTGAAGGACATAAAACAGAGGGGTAGAACAAATGAGGAAAATCAGCAAACCCAAACAAGTTGAATTTATACGCAGTTTGCTGAAGTCTTTCTTTATCCAGCATCTACACCTGCACACCTACCTTGAGCTTCACAGCCCTGCCACTTTTGCAACTCAAGAATCCAACTGCTACCGTGTATTAGGAAGAAGGAAAAGGACAGGGAGAAAGGAAAGCTAGAATTAGACCAGAAAATAATTCTTAAGAAATCCACCCAATGACAGATAATAGCAGCTTGTATGTACCAGCTAATAATAGGCTTGAGAGTCTGTCAGAGTCAACTTGTTAAAAATAATGCAGGACACAGGAAGTTTAGAGCAAGAGGTGGGAGGGGAAGGAATAAAAAAAAAAAAAAGAAACCAGTGCTTCAGAGACCTCTGGCAAGCTTTGGCCCACAGAGGCCACTGGCCAGGCACCCTACAAGAGCACGGGCACACCGTGACCACGCTCTTCCTGGCTCCACTCCAGCAAGGGGCCGCTGCCAGACGGGCAGGGAGCTGGCAGCGCTTACTGCGGCGTCGGCGGCGAGCTTCCTGCCACCTTCTCGGCACACGCGTGCGCTGGGCGCAATCGCGCGGCGCGCTGCTCTCCCGCGTCGCTCTTCTCAATGGCGCGGAAAGGTTAGAGGCAGGAAAGAAATCAAGTTACGAGCACCCGCGTGCGCTGCAGTCGTCTCCTCCGACACAACAGCCCACAAATCCCGCGCCACCGAGATAGAGATTTTTCCGTAACAGGCTGTGGGAGTATCTTTGTAGTATCTTTTGCCTATACGAAGATACTACTCGACCACAAGATTACAACCTGAAGAACGGTATTTTCCACTGATGAAAGACGTTTCTTTCAGTAACTCTTACAATATACATATTTGTGTCCATGCAGCAGGGCAGTACCTCGTTCTCCCTCACAGATATACCATTTCACATACTATTTTTTGTATCACCTCGCTGCTAACGTGCATCACAACGGACAATCTAGCTATTATCTGAAGACCTACCAAGTAGTTTTGATGTAGAAGACTCGTCTTTTACTGCTTCAGAAGATCTTCCTGGAACAGAAGCGCTTAGCAACTCGGAGACCATCGGGAAAGGCAGCTCTACCTATGAATTCTGATTACAGCAGTTCTGAAGAGACAAGCTAAGCTCATTCCTGAAGCCAACGCTCTCACCCTACGCGAGACGACAGAACGTGCCATTTCCTCCCCGTCCTCCACTTCTGCTCTTGCCCTCGCCCATCACTCAAATGGTTTCCATGCCGTTTCATCAATAGGATGAAAGAATTAACATCATTTTCTAACACACACACACAAAAAAAAAAAGAAGGCGGGGAGGGGGGTTGGAAAATTCACTTCCTTGCTTTTGCTGTGTTCACTCCAAAGCTAAGCAAGCCCAGCTGCTCAGGAAATACCATTGTAATGAACACATTATTGAACATGGAAGAATCAATCGAGATTGCTGTCAAAAATTTCCCATGCTGCAAACAGACCAGCGAGCCGACAGCTCTTAGGAAATACTTCTCAGCTCTGTTGAACAACTTTATCTTTGAAAATTCAGGCACATGATCAAAATACTTGGGGAAAAAAAAAAATCACCCCTCATCACTAACACCTGACATAACACCACTGTTTTCTACTTACTGCATTTACTCCAGACCAAACGAGGAGAGGAAAGCTGTAGCTAAAAATTACTTCTTATTCACCTTGTGACTAGTTTCATCTTGGATGCTTTTTATCAACACATTTGTTGACAGCACACAAAAGGCATTAATTATTTTGAAGGCTAACTTCAGCATCTTTTGTTATAAATACTTTAATACCATGGAGGTTTCTCTTATTCAGCTGACAGTGATGAACAACTCTATGATGCCAAAGTTCCTACAGCTGCTAAGAACTCTCCACTACAGCTATGATGAAATTTCCCAGAACACCTATGCTTTCTCTGGAAGTTTTTTCATTCCATAGAATCATAGAATCACATGGTTGGATGGGACCTATGAGATCATCTAGTCCAACCGTCTTCCCACTACCATTGCTGCCACAGCTACTAAACCATATCTTGTAGCTCCTCATCAAGCCGCCTCTTGAACACTGCCAGGGACGGCGACTCCACCACCTCCCTGGGCAGGCCATTCCAGTGCCTGACCACTCTTTGGGAGAAAAAGTTTTTCCTCACGTCCAACCTAAACCTCCTCTGGTACAACTTGTGGCCATTTCCTCGGGTCCTGCTTGTTGTCTGGGAGAAGAGGCCAAACCCTGCTCATCACAACCTGCCTTCAGGAAGCTGTAGAGTGCAATGAGATCCTTCCATCAGCCTTAAGAGGAGAAAGCTAAGGGCAGACAGAGCATCTACATCTCTTTAATGGCAAAGAAGACGACAGAAGAGGACTTTTTTTTTTTTGCAGGTGCACACTAAAGGCACAAAAAGCAGCAAGTGAAATACCAATTAGATACTGGGGGGGAGGGGGAACAAACAAAACACCAAAATAACACCACACTTCACCATCATGGGAGCCGTAGATCAGAACAGATTGTTGAGACAATTTGTGAAGCCTCCACGCTCCAAGGCAGCCCTGCTTTTCATGACAGCTAGACCCAAGGACTCCAGAGATCCCTTCCAACTGCTCCCATACTGTGCCTAAAATACCAGGTTTCACATCTCCCACTGCAACAGATTGGCTTGCTTATGGTTCTGCTTGTGATTTTCATCATGTTGTGCCACGAGGTAAACATCTCTAGCAAGTCTGTTCTTCCTTGCAAGAGCAGATGGAACGTGCCTATTCAGCTCCTTTTCCAAGCAAATCATTGGGATTCTTACTGATTTCCCCAAAAGAGCCTTTTGGTGGCCTTCAAAATCAGTTCAGACCTTTCAACACAAAGGAGGTTATTGTGAAACTGAGGTTGTTCTTGCAAACGATGCGTTCCTCCATTACCATGCTGAAATCACAAGATTTTGCTCCATTTTTGTCTCCACTGTGTTGACCATATTGCACTATCATCTCACGGAACTTAGTTCTAGGATATTTCATTTCAAAGTATCTTAAGTTTTTAATTTGTTTAGTATCTGCTATCTTGTTTGGTTAGTTACTCAACTGTTCCTAGCAAAGCAGCCACCTCCCTCACAAGAAAAAACAGTGCATCACCACAAGTGCCCAACCAACCCACAGGGTACAGTATATTGAACAGAGAAGGACCCTCAAGCACCTGCCCTTTTCTCTCATCCTTTCTATCAAGAAGATGGAAAGTTCTCCGTGAAAACTAAAGAGCCCTTTCTGCCCTCTATTCCTCCACCCATTCCCCAAAATTTTTGCTTAACCAGCGCCTAACTTCACACTGCCATAGGCATAGCCAGCCCTCAAACTGCACTGCACATTGGTGTCTCTCCTCCAGATGCCCTGTGAGATGTGAACCTTATCTAAACTCACTGTAACACCTGAGTTAAGTCAGTATTTTTTTTTTTCTTTCATGGATCACGTGTGTTTAAAAGCACATTTCTGTTTTCTCATCACAGAAAGTACTTGTTGGTTCATCAAGCTTAAGAGCAGGGTGATTTCTATATATATTTTAAGATATTTGAATCTCCTAAAAATAATAAAAGCAAAGTCTCTACATGGACCATTGAAAAGCCTCATGAGAAGGAGAGTAATCCAACACACCTAGACAAGGAAGTCAAATAATCCCGTCAACCCAGGCATTGCTTACCTATTCTAATGCTTGAGAAGCTGGAAAAACATTGTGTTTTTCTGTCATTATTAGAGCTTTTCTGTTCAGGAATCAAAAATGAATTTCAAGTGAGATCCAGAACACTACAGCAGCGGGAGAAACACTACTGAAGCATCAGCACATGTACGTTAATCCACTGGAAGCGTCACATACCGAATTGCTGTCCTATCAGAAAGCCACCCTGGGCTATGACAAGCACATGTGCCAATAAGAAACAACAAACAACAATTAATCAAAAGTCTTAATTGTTATGACCAGTTAGAATATGACAACGCAGAAGTTATTTCATACAAAGGTCTTCAATTTCTTAAAGAAGGGTAACACACAAGCACTAGTCAGAGAAGTTCTCTGCTACACTTCAACTGACATGGAGCGACGGTGTGTGTGATACAGTGCAACGGAGAGCATCTCCACCTTCACCCACAACTGCTGCTTCTACCAACGCTGCCACAACAAAGCTTAACAGATGCACAGACAGCTCTGCGTTATCCCCTTTGGGTATCCCGGCACAAACTTCAACTTCTTCATAGCACAGCTACAGGGAGGATGGCTCGGGCTGTACTTCTGCTGTGCTCTGCTCTGCAACGGTTTTGTTACGGCAACTACACAAAGCCACTCCATCACATAGTTCTCTTGATGCAAACCTGAGTTTTCAGATTCATCCTGCGAGGTCAAGCGCTTCGAAGAGTTCAAGTTGTGCAGCACATTCCTCATCAGGAGAAGGAGGACACACCCCGGCTCCTGGTTTTCAGCTGCTGCACAAACACAGCATGCCGCAGGCTTGAGAGCCAGTTACCTTGAATCACACCTCCGTTCCAACATGAGGAATTTCTAAATTCTGCCATGTGAACTGAAACACACCTGGAATGGTTCTCACCCTGCTGCCTGGGACCGTGGACACAGACCAGAGGTAAAGCTGACGATGCAAACCCTTCGGTGAAAAAGCAATGCCATATCCACACTCTGTCTTGTCATCTTTCAACTGTGATCTTCAGGCTTACTTCCTTCATCGCAACCGTCATCTGGAATACCCAGGCAGCGCTTGTCCTCAGTGAATCTTCTAAAGGCACACGGAGATAGCTAGAACAAGGAAAAACAACTTGCGCTACGACAGACGGGCTCTAGCTATCAATGACATCATCAGGAGGAGGATGGAAAGCTCATTTTAACCAATAATTTGTCCTGCAGACTGCTAGAGCGTTTCTATCTTCAGCCTGTTGTCTTTGTCCTTACTTGGAAAACTCTGTAGATGCTTCACGTACGGATCTAGCCAACAAGGTTAAGATTGGGCACAACTCAAAATGAGGGGCCAGCCTTACACCAACACTTGTCCTTCCTACACCTGTCACTGATCGGATACGATGTCCCTTCTCCCTGTATCTTTGAATGCACAGCACAGCACAACTCAATCTGAAAAAAGAGGGAAAATGGCAGCAAATGCTCCAGAAACAGATGTTCGTTTTGATTTAGTGAGTCCCTACCTATTGAATAATGCCTGAACTCCCAACGGATGCCAGTTCACTGTCTTACCTGTTGGTTGCCGCAGCATTTTTGCCAAGCTTGGTTCTACTTTCTAGAAGACAGTTACACAGAACCAACCTTCAGCCATGAACGGAAAAACATGTTAATGACTGAGCGGCAGCAACTTCCCTGTCTAGCTTTGGGAATAGGGGAAAGAGCATCTTTTTTCTTCAGTTCCAAAATGTGCACGTTTCATCCCACATCCACCTAAGATGATGTTAATATTAGTGATGTTAGTAAGCATCCTGACCTCTAGTAAAAGGCTAGCCACCTACTCAACTGTTACTCATTAGTACCTCAAAACACTGCCCCCAATGTAGAAAAATGAAGTACTCTGCTGCTTTTATTTTAAACTATTCTTTAAACTCGAAGTGGCAGCATTTTCTACTGGTCCAGATCACTTAGAATTTAACTTTCAGCTTACAGTCTCTGAAGTTATGACTTCAGCACGGAACAACCTTTGTGAAGCAGAGTCCTGAAGACCCTGAGAAGTACAAGAAAATAAAGTGAACACAGGTTCTGAAGGTGAAGATTAGAAGGTTGCTTTTAAGTGAAGATTAGTCATAACAGATGAATGCTGAAAAGATAGCGTTTGCCTTCCTCAGTCGAGAAAATGTGATATGTCCAAAATTCGTTCAAAAACAAGTCCTGTCCATTTTCAAAAAACAATGAATGGCTGTATTTTTCCTTCCCTTCTTATCAGGAAAGGATTTTGAAGTATGCTCCTTCAGCTTTTACTATGGCTTTAATGTCTAAGTTAAATAGTTTGCTCCTGACAGCTAACCACTGTAAGGAAATTCTTAATTGGATGATTTACACCCTCCCGATTCTAACAATTTTGTACATATGTTAAGTCACACACACTTGCTTGCACTATGATTTCTGTTTTTTTTTTTATTATGCAGCACAAGTTCCCAGAGTTACACCTTACAATAACACAAGCAGGTAGTCAGAAGTTTAGAAAATACACATTAAATGTTATTTCACCACAAGACAGGCCCAGCAAACACTCACTTTCTACCTCTGAACCAAGTGTGCGGCGTGCTACCCTCCACGTCTGACACCATCACACACACTGATCTCAAACTGCACGGCCCACGGCCATGAACGCTTAATAGGCTACCCAATTTTATTCACGTGCTTACTATCTAAAGCTCTTTTAACAGCAGATTCTGTAAAATGGGTTCAAGTCATTCCGCTACAAACAAGCTGAGACACAACTCAGTCAAGGTTGCCTGTGCGTTTCTTATCCAACGCACGTGAACTGGAGTCCCATAAATCAGAGGTGAACGAAGGGAACTGGTACCGCTTCGCGGTGGAGTCCACCGAGTGCACGCAACCAGTCACTTCACGCGCCTGAGCTGCAAAAGGAAACTGCTTTTAACACTTATTCAATACTTTCTGGTCACAGGGAATTGTATGAGAATTAAACAAATAGTGGTAAGTCTCAGATTTGGGTTGTGCGCACAGCCAGACTGGGCCAGTACCGATAAAACGTCCTCGTTTCGCCACCTAACTGTAAGCACTGGAGAAAAAAAAAGTCTGTAGAAAAGGATCTCTGAGGGGAAAAAAAAAAAAGAAAATATCACCACCATTCACTAGTTAATTGAAAAAGAGATTGAGTAAGCTGGTTTGAAGATTTGCCAGTTTCTGGTATTTGGGCACTTGGAAGATACTTGGTATTTCCATTAACTTATAAAGTTGTGAATTACATAATCAGAACGCTCTTGACTAATGTTTAATTAAGACCCAAACACCATAACAAATGTTGTCAGGTATGGGTATATTTAAAAGTGCATTTTACTTGTGAAAAGCTCCTTCATTCAAACTACAAACTGTTCTGAAACTCAGGGAATTTGGAGAATTATTTAATAAAACAGTAGAAGAAACAGATCTGCTCAAGAAATACCATCTACCAGAAAATACATGGCTTGCTGAACAACTGGTACCTACAATTTTGTCCTCCCCAGTAAACACACAAAAAAAAAAGTAAATCGCAAGAAAGCCCTCACAACTCTGATAGCCTTTAGTCAGGCGATATCCACGCAAGGAATTGTCCCACCAGCCAGGGCACAAAGCCAGCTTAGTCCATTTTGTCAGCTAGCTCCGTTGTGAGGAATCACCAGAGGGATGGTGGCTGGTCATCCAAGATGGGGACGCTCCGAGTTGAACGCCGGAGAAGGATGACTTAAAGATATCTTGTCAAAGAAAGCGATACACAAAGGTCATTACTGCCTTACCTGCAACCTTTTGTCTCCGTGACACGAAGCAATATATTAAACATCTGAAGCAGTCAGTGCAAATCAGTCATCACAGACCTCTAGTCTGGACTGTCTGTCCTTACAGAAGACAGCCCGTCTCGCCAGCGACTTGTGAGCGCTGAAGGAGTCACGGGGTTTGCAGCTTTTTGGTGGGTTAGAGGTTTGGGGGGTTTTTGTTGGTTGGTTGGGATTTTTGTGTGTATGTGTTGGTTCGGGGTTTTTTTAAACACTGTGGGTAGGAAAGAAGATTTAATTCAACTCAAAACTACCTGACAGCGATGAAAAAGCACACGTTGCTGTCTTGAAAAACCTGTCCCTTTTTATTGTTCACTGAAATTGGGAAGCTAACAGCATGAGGAGAGAAAGACAGCAATCGCTGTCCCACTGGCACAGCTGGGTGAAGAGTTCCAACTGGTTTTAGGATTTTTCAGAAGTTACAACAATTCTGGTTTTATGTATTCATCTTCAGCAACACAGTAGTAAGAAAGCTAACTGAATTACATCATTCTGCCCGAAGAGCAGCAGTGAGAGCACAAAAGGCTACCAACTGCACCTCGGCACGAAGCTCATTTACCCACATTACAGTTTCTCTGGTAGTTTCTTCAACAAACACAGCGTGCTTAACCTGAAGAACCTGAAGTAAACCTAACTTCGCAATTGCTATCAAAAGAAAATTATTGTGTGATCACAAAGAGGCTGAGAACACCAAGAGGAACTGGCTTATCTACAATGTGGGTTTTACACCAGGGTTAGTGACTGCAGCTCCTCTGCCTGGAGAGCACCTGAACCGGCTGAAGGGCGCAAAACCCCCAACTGATTCATCACATTTCAAAAAGCTGCTGGTGACGTTACCCAAACCACACATCTGCCATCTTAACATGAACCTGAGGGTGGAAATCACACTGAAGGCAGCCGGTCACCTGCAGTACGTGGGGAGACATGGACATTTAGCATCAGGTCTAGAATGACCAGGGCCAGCCAGCTACTTCACTTCCACAGCATCAGCAGGACCAAAGCAACTCCATGCTGCAAGACAGATATTCTGCTCAGTGGACCTTCAGCTATGGTCAAAAACCAACTAGTATCAGGCTACAGCTTCTGCGAAATGTTTTACTTGATTTGGAAGGTCTCACTTTCCAACAACATGAACAGACGCGTGGGGTTGCAGTCACACGCAGAGCGTTAAGACTTGGCTTTCGCCGTGTACCTGTCACCTTTTACACTCAGTTGACAGCCCTGGCTTTTCCTGGAGGAACTGGGAAGAACGCACCTGATCGCTGTAGCAGAAGAGGCTGTGCAATCACCAGGCAATCTTTCCTGCCTTGCCTCCAGCTACTCTCACCGGAGATTAAGATCACATTCTAAGAATTCAGGAAAACAGACCCAGACAGCTACCTCAGCAATCCTTTAGTGTCGAAGCCTGCAGCTCAGAGATCCCAGCAACTTACACAGAAGCATCACTGACTGCTTACCTGGGCCAGCTGGACCTAACGGGGGTTTTATTCCTCTTCCAGTCTCAGTTATCATGTATATTCTTGTTTATGCATGAGAGGTAAAACAATAGCATTAGAAAACCTACCTGAAGTGTTCAGCAGCTTTCTGCTTCGCAGACTTGCAAAACACATGGGGTGAGGGAGAAAACAGGGATTATTTCCAGAACACAAGGTATGTTTTACACAAATTTTCAAACACTTGGTCTGATCGTGCTTTGTGCAGGAGGCTAGACTAGGTGACCTCCTGAGGGCACGTCTAACTGGAATTTTCCTAGGATGCTATGATGTACAGGTGGAGGTTTGAAAACTGCTCAAATACAGTTTTGCTATTTTAAGTTTTGTATCAAATGAAAACCCATTAAAAAAATCTGGATATTTCTATAATGAAAGGAACACTCATATCTGCCCCTTTGGTATTACAGTGTGATGCTCCACTGGAGCAAAAAAAAAAAAAAAGTCACCTACTCAGCAGATGCTTTCAAAGTATGTGCAAACTCAAAGATCACCTCACAAAACTCATAGTCCACATTGCTTGTATACATTTCCTTATGTTATCCTGGCAAACGGAGTATCCGGATCCTTCCACGTCCACACTATGTAGAGCAGCAGTAATTTAGTAGCATCCTATCTTTCTTCAGCCCCTTCATGTTTAAAAACCGAAAGCATTTCATATTTTTCCCACCAGCTGATCCGCAATGAAAGATTCTTAGACGTAAGCTACTCAAAAATGTTTTCTCCCCTGTTTCTGGATCGTCGTGTTAAATTCCAGGATGCTGAGCTTCAGCGATTGCCTCTTCAGGCAAAGAGGCTGCTGCACTATGAGATATCTTCTCAACCAACTTTGTGGTTACCATCCTACTGCTTGCAAAAAAAAAAAAAAAAAATGCTACCAAAGTAAAAGGGATATTCTGTTACTGTGGCTAAATCCAGTTCCCTTGCAACAAGGGATGTCTTAAAAAAAAAAAAAGCACCACAAAACATAAAAACCTTGTCCACCCTTTTCTTCAGTAAACTCAAGAATGTGTGCATTAAAATAGACGACCAAATCCTAGAGGATAAAGAAATTCAAGAGAGATCTGCACCCCTCCTAACAAGCATGCACATCTGATGAAGTTCAAGCTTAAGAAAACAAAAAAAAAGGACTATTGGTAGCATATTAATATGTCACATGAAAAAAAAATAAATCTCTTGAAAGTCATGGTGATATTGCAATAATGCCTCTTAATGTAAGTAATCTAAAATTAATAAACCTAAACTGTATTTTATTTCGGAATATCATTTACAGAAGAGCAGAACCATGTCCAGAATAATATTCTTAACAAAAGACACGGAACTGTCCTCTTGAAGTATTTTGGAATCAAAAACAAACAACCGCTCAGTACCAGAACTCAAGAGGCTTTCCATCAAACACGAGATGCTACTGTGTGGAACTGGAGGTCATTCCATCACACGCTCAGCATGAGAATGGCTACGAGGCTGGGTTCCCATTACCACCCAGTGAGGAAAGTGCTGAGAAAGTAAGAACTAACTTACTCCTACCTTTGGAAAAGCAATACTGAGTGTTTTACCTACAGGTAGCATTCTACCCTGAAACGTCTCCAGTTTGCATGGAGATACTCCTCTCTTCCTCCTGCTTCCCCCTTCCCAAAAGCCAGCTTTCTCTCTGGCTCTTCAATACAGCAAGAGAAAACTTGAGGCTGGACAGGACCTCTGAAGATCACCTACTCCAATCCACTGCTCAAAGCTGGTCCCGTTACAGCAGGTTGCTTAGCGCCATGTTCCCTCAAGTTTTAAGTATCTCAAAGGATGGAGATGCCAGGACTTCTCTCAACAACTTGTTCCAGTATTTGACCATCCTTGTTGTCACAAAGTTCCTCCTTATATTTAATCAGAATCTCACGTTTCCCAACTTGTCTCTTGCCTCTTCTCCTACTGCTGTGCACCTTTGAGAAGGCTATGGCTCCTTCTTCTCTATATACTACCAAAGAAGTTGCAGACAGCAGTAAGATTACTCATATTACTCTTAGAAGTATCACGCTTCACCAGGTTGAACATACTCAGGCCACTCTCTCTCCCCATAAGTCACAGGCGTCAACTCTGTCTCGGCAGTTCTCTGCCACCTCCAATATATCAGTGTACTTCTTGCACAGGGGAGCCCCAAACTGGACACAGTCACCCAAATGTCATCTCAGAAGTACTAAATAGAGGGCAAGGATGACTTTCCAGGACCTTCTGACTACAATCTTGCCAATAAGCCCAGAATGCGTTTGGCAAGGACACACCACTGACCCCCATTCAGCTTACCGTCCCTCCCAGATCTTGTCCAACTTGGGTAGAAGGGTATGGAGGAAGATCTCGTCAAAGGCCTTCCTAGAACCCAGGTATACAACATACACCGCTCCACTGTTGTCCACAGAGCTAACCATGTGATCGTAGAAGACAACAGGGTCAGGCATTATTTTTTTTTTCTTGGTAAACCTACCTTGGGTGTTCCCATTCACCTTCTTGTCCTTTACCTTCTCAGAAACAGCTTCCAGGAGAATTTACTCCACAACCTTCCCAGTGACGGAAGTTAGGCTGACTACCCTATTATTCCCTGGATTCTCCTTGCATGTTTTTAAGGACAAGTTCAACATTTGCCTTTCTCTTGCCACCAGGCATTTCCCCAATTGCCATGATCTGTCAAAGGTAAGGTGGCTTCGCAATTACATGGGCCAATTCCCAGCTTCCTCAGATGCATCTTTTTTGACCAGACATAAGCTGGTGGAGCAGATGTGTCATCCTATTGAATTCAGTTTTGCTACTGCCAAGCAAACAAGGATTCTTGGCTTTGGTAGCGGAATATCAGGAACTAAAACTGCTCGCAAACTGAACACATCTACATTTCAGGGAGTTTATAGAACTAGACACAAAAGAAGTGACCATCTAAATATTTACATTCTTTCAATTGTTTAACACATAAAAAGAGTTTGTTCTTCGCAGAAGCCTCAGAATAACCCACTGAGAGTAAAAGCTGATGCTCACATCCAGCGTTTTCATGTACTGAAAAGACATTCATGTATATAAAACTTTTAATTACTGAGGGGGTTTATGCAGCTGCTTAAAGACACCTAATGAAATGGTCATTGCTCATTTCAAGAACTCATGTCTTTTCCAATAGATTAAAATCTTGTTGAATATGTATATCTCTACTTCACAGCAAATTCTGTTCTTGCTCATCTACTGCTTTAAGTATTTATATTTGCAATGGAAAAAAAAATTTCTAGCAGTCTTGCCTGTATTCATTATTTAACTGTTAGGCAAATATAGTGCTAAAGGTTAATCTTGAAATAGGGAAACAGATGTTGAGTGAAAAGTAAAATTTTCTCAAGAGGAGATACCCAGGAAGTTTGTCTTTCCAATCTGCTCCAGCCCACAGAATTTCCCACCGCACTTATCCAACTGGGAAAAGTTATGAATCAGCCTCCGATTTAACTGTGTACACAGCGGGAATACCAACTCTGAGGACTGGAGCACGGAACGTTAGAAAGCACTTAGAAAGCATTATAAAACACTTACGTGAGAATCGTACTAAGCATACACACTATTAACTACATAATTCTTGTTACAAGCGTCAAAATAAACTTTCATTAGGTTAACATCCAAGCCACCGAGCTGTTTCAGCTTAAGCGGCAAACGGAGCACTCACTCTGGTTTATAAACACCGCAAACAAAGGGGAGAAATTCTTCTTTTTACATGTTTACAGCTAGAGTACCTGAGCAAAGAACATCAGCCAACAGCTCCAAAGACACTGACAGCTCACAGGAATCTTCTTCACGCTGTTCGGAGCTGCTGGGGTTGGAAGGAACCTCTCCACACCATCTAGGCCAAACCTCCAGCAGGGTCACTGAGAGCAAGCTGCCCAGGACTCAGTTGCTCCGGCCTCACCGGTACTGGATAGAGAGGAAGGATCACCTCCCTCTGCCTCCTTCAGTCTTTCTTCAGAGAGAAAGTGAAATTGTGCCTTTCACTTCTTCCAACCACGGCAATCGTTAGGAATAAGGAACCTAAGGTGGAGGCTAAGTTAAGGATTGCCACATCGTGGTCTATTACATGTGTTTCTTATATCTAGGAGGTTTTTTTGTTTATGCTGAGTTTAACCTCTTGTACTTGCCAGGTCTTGTTTCATTCAGTATGAGAAATAACAAACCATTTAGGTAAACCCCCAGTAACATAACGTTACCACAACACCAGCTCACAAAACACTGCAAAGTTACCTCTGGCTTGAGTTCCGTGTTTTCCGGTTGCCAAAATGACATGGATATCAACGTATCTTGTTTGGCAAGTGTCCAACTGCAGTTGCAAATAGCTGTCTCAGTCACTTGGGGTAGTGGCAGGCTGGGTTTCAACATGGGGACAGAACGTCTATCCCCAAAAGAGGAGGATTAGATATACATTTAGGTTCTCTCATTATAAGCCAGAATCTACTAATGAGATGTCCTCTAAAACAGTTCTGAATCCTTCTGTGGATAGATCAAGACAATAGAAAAAAGCTAATATCCAAGAACAACATAATTTTACTGGCTAAAACATCCAGTCCTGGGTCCCACACCACTCCTGCTAGAGTTTTATTTGGTCAAGTCTCACTTTTGTTCCCATCTATTAACAGTTTTTGCTTGACGCAAAAATTTAAATGAGTGATCTGTATCAAACGTGTGTCAATTAATATTACTAACAGGAAAAAAAAAAACACAAACACACCTTTTTTTTCCAGTCTGAGCTGGAAAGACTAAGTTATTGAAGTCCTCGGTAATATTATTAAATAAAGAAGAATACAAGCATTTAGGCAGAGGCATGAAAAACCAACCACTGCTATTGTATTTACTACTGGGACTAACACCTGTAGCGTTCTGTTTTTCAGGGGAAAAGGGAAAGCCTGGAACACTGGACACCTTCTAGATAGGACTTTCCTAACACACTGCATTTTGGGGACAAACACCCCCAGCCTTCTACAGGCTTTAGCCATCTGGTGTGAAAAGGTCACTCAACGGCATTACCATTGTCAGCAAAAAGCTACCCAAAAGCTTCCATTGCATTTGGTCTTTTCTAGACTATTTTCAGTCAAAGCACAGCAGTGCCGTGCTGTACAAACCCATTGGTGGCAGGGCACGATGTGTCTCAGACGTTCAGAGAAACATCTAATCCGTGCGGTGTCGGGATGCGGTATTATCCTACCACGGAACGTTGACCTTACTCTTCTAGAAGGCAAGTGTGTTTCAGTAGCCTAGTGAGTAGCTTAAGGTTGCTGATAATAAAATGACCAAGATACCAAACACACCGACCGAACCAAAATTCAGAGTGTCAATCTTAAACCATAACTTTTCTGAAACGCTCCAACCTTAAATAAAAAAAAAAAAAAAAAAAAAAAAAAAAAAAAAAAAAAAAAAAAAAAAAAAAAAAAAAAAAAAAAAAAAAAAAAAAAAAAAAAAAAAAAA
>WHYT01015553.1:104612-115889 GCA_009806455.1 Tetrax tetrax | reverse complement strand
TTTTTTTTTTTTAAAAAAAAAATACACTCTAGTACCCCAAACAAAGGCTCTTTTTACCAGCAACAAGGGACAAAAGTGACACTCTTCCATTGTCTACAGGAAAGACAATTGAATTTGATGTATGTTGATAAACACTGAACAGGAATAAAAAGCTTGCAGAAAGCCACGCACTTGCTGGAAGGCAAATGTGAGCATCTGTCAGCCAAAATAAATACTAACATGTGCCCGCAGACACATGCAGATGCCAAGATCAGGTGTGAAAAGATGGGTAAGGAGTCCCAGATATTCCCACACCAGTTGGAGAGAACAATTTCTTAGGCACAAGGTAAATTCTCGAATCTGAGATAGCACAGCAAAGGTCATCTCATCTTAAAATTAAAACACAAGCCTAAGAAATTCCAGGACAGTTGTTCTGGCCAGCATGACACAGCTAGTGGTGTTAAACCAAAAATGCAAAAAATGGATTTTCTTACTGTTCAGCATAGAAAATATCACATCGCTGAGCAATGAGAGGAGGAAGATAACTGGGGTAATGGTAAACCACAGCAATACATAGTTCAGCTTCAAACATTTCGCTACAGTCTGGAAAAACAAGCAGGAGAGCTGCCTGTCAGGAGACCTTGGGTCAGCCTGCTCTGAGGGGAGGCCGGCTGGGAGGGAGGGCCGAGAGGGGAAGGAAACAAACCAGGCGCCTGATAAGATCGGCCGAAGAATCTGAAGCGACTCCAGCTTTCGGCCTAATAAAGAACATCTTTAAAAGCCATACTGAACATCTACGGAGAGAGAGCAAACGCAGAGGTCACGCTACGAGCGGCCTTAAACTCCGCTCCTGAAGGAATGTAAGTGGATGCTCTCATTCCTCTGCCTGCTGCTAAGATGGAAGGTGCCTTCACCAGCGATGCGGCAAGGTACAATCCGCATTCACTCTTCGGAAGCAATCCGGGGGAGCAGTGAAGATCCACTTCATCTTCTGAAATCCATTTAAGATATTGAAAAGGATAGGAACATATGATCTAAAAAAATCAAAAGCGTCATCATAACGCGTCCCTGTCTCGAAAGATCTCCTCTTCCTGCAGGACCTAGTCAAAGGTTATAACTCTTCAGGGAAAAGACCTGCTACTGCTTCTCCAAAGAGCTGAGGAAGAGCCTGTCCCTCCGTCACCACGCGTAGGCTCCCGGAGCGGCAGCATGACACAGGTCTACGCAAACCAGCAGCACCAGCGGTCCCACAAAAGCAAGCAGACAGCAGTACTGGTTACAGCAAAACAGCAGCCCTCGCTTTCCTCAAGGCACCAGCAGCTCTTTGGAGAGATGGGAACAAAGGCATCCAGTTCCATGACCTTTCTGAAGTAAGTGTTTCCTAGTGCCCAACAGTTCAGAAAAATCATTCTAACTAGAAACTGTCAGAAGACTCGCTCCCAATTTAGGGGTTTGGATAACAAAGCCAGGTCTCTTTACCATGACTTCTGCTTTAAGTTGATTGTTTAGTCAGACATTTCTCACCAATCCATAAGTAAAAACAATTTTCCCTCTGAGACCTTTTAGGGTAACTTTATAATTTCAGTCATGTACCTCGGTATTCCGAGGTCTACCGAACATTTTCCATTTTCTTACTATATAATTAGACATCTAGTATACTATGAATTTTTACCTCATCCCCATTGTTTTATGTTACACTTCATTTTGTTCTCATCCCATACCTTACACTAGTTTAACTTGGTAAATGGCATTCTTTGCAAAAAAAAAAGTTGCCCTTGCTTAAACTACAAGCTTCTCAAACTCAATATATATCCACAGCCTCGGAGAAAAATGTTGTGAAAGGGAAGGGTGGCTCCCCCAGGAATTTGTTATGCCCTTAAATCCACTAGAACAGTGCACTTTAATTCAAATAAAAAAATAGGAAATAGGAAAATATCCCCAGAAACGAACTCAGGAAGAAGCCCTGATAAACAAGGAAGAACTAATGTGGGGAGAGGCGCAGAGCTATGGCAGAACTGGGAATCACACATCACCTCGAGCCAAAATTCTGTATTTTATGATGACCCAGCCCAGGTAAGCCACACATCTGCATCATTAAATCTAGTGTTCCTAAAGATATTATCAAATAAACAAGAGAGAAACTTACTATTCTTAAATAGAAGTGGTAGCGACCTAAAATTGCAGTAAAGAAAATTGTGATATACAATTATTCCCTGTGCTCAAGTAATGCACACCACGTACGCAGTTATTCACGCCACCCTTGCTTCTGTGCTGGGCACGTTTTAGGAGGTACAATAATAACCGTGCAAACAAGCAATATTTTAGTTGCATATTTCAAATTAGACTTTGCTTTCGTGTAGTATTAAAACCGAAAGAAGATTGCCTTGACATGTAAGGGATCTAGGAATCCACAGAACCCACAAAACAGCCAGAAGGCAAATGCTTCTAAGAAGTAGGTCACTCCTGCTGCTTCAAAATTATTTACAATCCCCAACCAACCCGTCGCAAACACGGCTATAGCATTAACCTCCTGAGCAATATGGTCAAACCAAGCACACGCACTCGGAGATAATAAACAAAATGCGGCATTTCAGGAGTCACTCAAACAATACAGACGGACTTCAAAGAGTCGTCTTGCTTAAAACATCACTGCTCTAGTTTAATAGTGGTTAATGTTACCAAACGCTAGGAAAAATATTACTGAAGAGGTGCAACTGTAAAGCGTGTTATACAAAACATCTACGTCCATTCCACGAGAACGTGGCCTCGTGCTTTGGAAAGCATGCGCTTGGTCTCATGAAAACACTGTATTTGACTTTTCTCTGTTTTCTAGACCAAAAAAAACCCCAATTACTTCCAAACTTCTGGTTCACAGCAGCCCAGACATTTTGCCAGCTCCCCATCAGCTCCAGCTGATCCGTGCTAGCTCTTCTGGGATATCAACAACAGCACTTGCAAGACCAAGGCTTCACCACAACACGTGGCTCTCCATTTTCTCACAGCACTCTGGCAAATCACCGTTTACAGGCAACCACGGTACGCCCAAGAGCTTCAAAAAAATTATACAAACCTAATATTTAGGCTACTACACCTGAACTAACACTGTAATGCAACGTCCAGCTTCACTTGGAGTCCGACTCCTCCCTCCCCAGGCTGCACACGAGTACGCTGTGAGCAGATAACCTCCAGTTGTTGCTGTAGAGAGTGTAACGCACAAAAAGAACTGTGACTTCCTAATATTTCATTCAGCTGGCAAGCTCAAACCCTTCTGCAGCTGGAACAGCCTTTGCCGTTGACCTCAGTGATATATTTGCTTTCACTTCCCAGCTCAAAAGTAGTATCAGCTTTCCAGGATACAGTGCCATCAACAAGGAAAAAACATGTCACCAGCACCATTTATCCAAGTAGGACGTGTACGCTGGTTTACCTCGAATGACCTTCCTCCCCGCGCTCAGCGAAGGGCCAGATGGGATTTAACTACAACGTTCCCTCCATCCTAATACTACTTAAGCATTTCCCGCTGCGGCATGACGGATGAATTAGTACCTGCTGCAGAACAAAGGAAATGTGGTTCAGACCAATTCCTTCCTGCAATGATTTTAAGAGTTAAAAAAACCTAGGGTCACGCAGAAAACAACATAGAAGAGCTGCTCCACAAAAACCAGTTAAAAACCAAATCCTTTATTACCTCAGTGATAGGAAACATAGAATTAAAACTGTATAGGTAGTACCAACACGTTTTTTATTTTCCACGTCCATTTTCCTACAGGCATGCCAAGCCATCTGAAGAATTAGTAACTTTTCTTGGTTAAGCCCAAGTAGTTAACAATAATCAACTGCAAAACAGTGAGACTTCAGGGCCCCCAAAAAACTCCAATCCTATATTTTCAGTTAAAAAAAAAAAAAAATCACCATGAACTTGCAAAGGCCAAAATGCTACTCTCAGTGCCAAGAACTCCAAATTTGTTGGCTACAGCTCTTACTACTCGCCACACAAAAGAAATCAAAATATACCTTGTGGTTTGGAAGGTCAGCAACGCCAACTACAGGTACCTTAGAAACAAAAAAAAATAAGACTCAAATCACCACAGATTATTCTTTTTATTACCACAGTGTATGACCTTATCAGAAGGAAAAAGACTTTCAAGGGAGATAGAGATCAACTGAAAAAGCATACCTGGAAAATACAGGCTCTTCTACTACAGAGGTAGAGCAGAAGATTCACTGACAGAATGCATCTTATCAGAAAGGACATGTTTTGACATCAACATCTACCCCAGCATGGAGTCACCATGGAATAACGTACGTCATCTAAATGAATCCTGAAGAAGCAGGTCAGGAGAAAGACCGTGATGACTCCCAGCCAACTGCATCAGTAGATAAAGACAAGACTGGATCAGCTTCTCACCAGACCAGCCATTACCTTCGCCATATCCTCAACTTCTTAAAGCTTGGTGGAAGTGGAACTCCACCAAGTGCTCAGGAACATGTTCAAGAAGGCATATTGCTCAGAGAGGCTGTCCATAGAGAAGTACTGGTGTTTCTTTTTACATCTGAAGGAACAGGGTTGACCTGCATTGCTTCTAATCATACAAACTAAGGATCTTCTGGAAGTGGACCCTCCGACTTAAAGTAACTGAGCTCTTCACCAGTTTATTCCTGGTTCCCAAAAAGAGGCCATTGGTGTGTTCATCCAACAGGAGCTAAGAGTTGCTTCGAAGATCGATTGTTTTTGACAGAGAGAATATTTTACAGCACCTCTTCTTTTTGAGAGTTTTGTGGCAGTATCATCTTGTTGATCAACCACACAAGCCTTGGAGAACTGAAGCAGCAGTATTCAATAAAACTAAGAGCTTCAGCTTACAGAGAAAATTTTTCTTCATAAGATTACCAACTTCTCCAAATAAAACAAGCAACCAATCGTTACAAATGCTGGCCTAACATTGAAGTCAAAAGGAACGTCCTACACACACTGACTGGTTATGTCAAATTATTAAGGGATACAGGCCATCATCACAGCTTAGCAAGTCCTTACAAATCGAGCAAAAAAGGCTTTTCCAGGCACTTCAGTACCAGCACCTTCCTGGGGAAGGCAGGACCTGACCAAACAAGTGTGGAGCTGTTATGCAGAACATCAGTCCACTCAAGTCACACTGTGTATTTTCACTTTTTACCTTCATCAATCCTGACCCTGTAAGCTGCATAAAAGGCAAATTACAACACAGAAACCAACACGCTGCATGTCAAGAGGTGACGACTGGACAATGCTATCACAGCCAGCGAGAGCGCTCTGAACTTGAACGAGCAAATACCCCGTTTCCTTGAATCCAAAGCGAGTCCGTCCTCCTTTTCTAGTATCACTAGACAACTAGTCCAAAAGTCTCTTTGCTGGCCTTCAGAAAACGCAGTTCTGCGACACTTTGGAGCTATAACAGTAGCTGTCCCCTCCCAAACTAGATTTGACAAGGTCTTTGAAAAAAGAATGAAGAAATGGATTAAGAGTACCCATGACACTCAGCACTCGTGTACAGATAATTGAGCATACCACCATCTGTCCTCTAAGGGGACACACAAATAAGGGACGGTCCACACCTTGAGGAGGTATTACTGTAGAATGGGGAAAACGGCAATTTTTCTGAGCAAATGTCTTCCTTTGCCAAGAAGGAAGCCTTCAGCAGGGAAGAGTCAGCCCAACAAAGCTTTTGTGTTATGCAAAACTTGCAGTCTAGGGAGCTCTGTAACCCTTGCTATGAACAGAATTTAAGAAAATTGCTCAGGTATTCAAACGCTGGGATTTGTCAGGGCCATGGGGCTTAACTCTGTTGAGACACTGCTACAAGAGACCTAGATGCTGGGTGAAAGTAAAAACCTACCCAAAGAGAAAGGACCTGTTGTCTTCAACACAACAGCACAACAAGAAGTGGCGGCCAATATTAGGACTGCACCAGCTACCTGTCCATAAGCTGATCCCAAAAACAGGCATCACACCGTTTGTACACATTGTGGTGGAGTCTGACCCCATTCAGAACTTCTGTGATGCTTCAGGTTTCAAAACTGAGAGCAAATATCCCAAATCTAGGTTGTCTTCTACAAATAAAACCTAACTTTTTTTACTGAAAGAAGCCCCAAAAAGAAACAATACACAAAATAAAACAGTCCATAACACTGGCAAAGGAGCATTCAACCCAACAGAACATACTCTGGAAATATATCTTCCACACATTTCACTGCTATTAAACCTCACAACTTGGCCCCAAGTGCTTTAGCAAGAGCAAATCCACGCTGGAGCTCTGGATAGGTAAGCGGGAAGGTTAAGGTGCCTCTGTCCATCGATCCACAGAGGAGGGACAGGAACCATTCCAATTTCAGTTCCGACTTCTTCAGCCCTGTTCAGAAGAACAAGTGGGTAGCAGGAAGGGAGGGTCTTTCTCTCCCCTGCCCCAGAGAGGTGTAATGACAGCAACTCGGGAGGTGAGTATTATACTTCAATTAAGTCAGCGTAAACGATGGTGGAAGCTCGTACAGAGCAGGGAAGGTTCAACATACTGCAGCAATTATGTCGTTTCATCCAAGAGGCTTGAGTTATTTAAAAGCTTAACATCTAGGTGCTTTCTAATAAAATTTATCTTTGAGGTATAATATGTTATTGTTGCCATATTTCCCCATGAAAACAACAGCTCTTACTTTCCACTCTGCATGGTTTCTAAAATAAACATGAACTCTTCTGCTTTATTAACATCACACATCTCTTGTACTCTTACTCACACCGTAGTAGCTGTTGTCTGAGGCCAGGGACAAGGAAGAAGAATAAAAGAGCCTGGGGCACTCAACTTAGTACTGAAAATCATTTTAAAGCCCAGTGAAGCACCCTGCCTTACCGACAACATTCACAAACCACGGATGAGTAGTGGCACTGTATTCAGTGCCAAACGCAACACCCTAAAAGTACTGTTGCCCCCTCATCTCACCATATTGCTGGAGCACGTGAGCTGTGTAACCGTGTAAAGCTTGGAGACCGTTCCACAGCAGAGGGAAACAATAAAACAAGAAGCTGGTAGATTCTCTTATGCAACTCATGGTACATACCAGATATCTTAATTTTAATCTCCTTCTGAAGTGCTGCTACCCCTCATCCCCTTTCCAAGCAGCAGTTGAACACACTGGTAGTGAGTTTGGTTTCAATCAACTTGGATAGCCAGAAGTGTCTTGTGCTATATTTTAAGTTGAATTAACAAAATTCAAGCCAGCTTCTGCCACAGTATAGACCAAGTTTTGCTTCAGTTCTCCAAACTCATGTGTGGGGCACCTGCTCTATGAGCAGAGCTGTACGTTCAAGTTAAAGACCGATCTCAAGTCCCTAAAATATTTTCTTTTTAGTCTTAGCTAAAATACCATGTATTCAATTATCATGTATCTCTTAAGAGTAAAATTTACTTTCATAGTTAACTGAACCAGAAACCAGTTTCTAAAAGTGCGTCCATCAATTTTTAAAGGTACAATTCTCCTAAAAGTGAGAACATGAGCTGAAAGGATTGGGGTTTTTTGTGGCGAATGCATGTTAAAAAAGACATAAAATGCCTGGCACGCTAGAAAGCCAGATGTCCAATTTTTCTCTTAATGGCTGGAGGCAAACAGGAAAAATAGCTTTGACCCACTTCTGCAGAAACCCATATGACCACTCCATGTTCAACTCCCATGAAAACAGAATGCGTTCCTATTCTGTTAATTCATTCTCTGCAGAAAACAGCTGAACCTAAGGGATTTGTCATCCTCTTCACTTGTCATATATGCTCACAGAAGTTCTCTCTAGCAAAAAAAAAAAGAGATTTTAAAATAAATATTATTTTCACACAAAAAGTACCATGGAACAGGTCTTGCTAAAAGAGCTTGGAAGGAAGAAAAAAATAATCACAAATCTCTTTCAAGCAAGAATCAGATGAAACCCTCACTGTAACAGCAGCGTCTGTATCATTCCCACCAGGGTTACTCTGCTGCAAAAGTAACACTTAGAGTGAATCATCATCAGCGTACGTATGGAATACTGATAAACGCTTTTGCCAACGTGGAAGCTCATCAGGGTAACAGAATTACGAGAATAAAGGCGAGTTATTTACATATATTGAGCTAGCCCTTCACATCCAGCTTTGTCTTTATTCTTCAAGCAACCCATCCTCCAGCACTCTTTCTCCGTTACAACAGCAAAACCAAGAAGCCACCTGCATACCAACGACATTATTAGCTCACAGGGTATTTCCACATTCAAGAAAAATATTGCATTTTTACAGCATAGATGTATCTGACATATCAAGCATACATTCAATTTTTCTCTTTCAGCTTGCAGATGCTGAGAAGAGTCCCCTCAAATACACTGCCACTTGTAACAAACCCATTCTTCTCTCCATCTCAGAAGACTTTAAGCGCTTTACCCTTTCTTTCAAGGTCAAACACCAGAATCACAAGACTTCCTAGCATCACTTTCACCCTTTCTCTTATCAAGGAAGCACAATGAAGTACACAAAGCAGGTGATAATTATTTAACAAAAGCTTAAAAAAAAAAAAAAAATCTCTTGCCCACTCACATGGTGTACATTTTAAACATTCCGGAAGGGAAAAATATGGTCTTCATCTTTAATACCCTCAGCAGGTCCGCGCACAGAAGACTGACAAGCCGCACATTACGAGCAGCAGATGGGACAAGGTTCAGCAGAAGCCATGCTCATATGCTAATTTGCTATTAATTACAGAAGCTGTCAAGACTACTGCAATACTACACACTAAGAAAGGGCCCCAGTTTAACACATCCACTGAGGAAGATTTTTAACTAATAACAGCTTTTCATAATAATATAACATTTCAGTGACCAAAACAATAGGGAGGGCAACCCGTAGTGGTTTCGTTTGCTGTTACACACGCAGAATGTGACACTCGTAGTTGGAGAAAGACACGCAAGGCATCAGCTCTAACACTAAAACCAGTCCTTACTGGTACAGCACACAACAGTTCCTATCACCTGCGCCCAAATAATCCTTCCTTCCTTCCATCAGCCTCCTTTATCAAAGTTTCAGGCTGCTGACTTGAAAGCTCATGAGGACCAACAGATTTTAAACCAATGTTGACACTCCTCGGTTCTCTTGCACAGAAGGTAAGAAAAGTAACATGCCAAGAGGTGAAAACAAAAGCTTACTTCACAATTTCTTACCTCAGCATCCTATCAATTGTGGAACATAACACAGATCATTTAACTTGTCCTGCCAAAGTTTGCCTAAAGGGAGGACCAAAGCACCATACTAAGAAGTTTAAGGGATATGTAAATAAATTTAAGTTTTTTCCATCAACATTTTCATGATCATGCCCCTCTGAAAGTATCAAAGGGCCAACACCTCTCCACATATCTACCAACCTTCCTCCCCTTCAAGGAGAATTCCCACACAGATTTCCTAAGAAGCAGGTTGTCTATAAAAGCATAATTTAGATTTATATCCCTACCTATATCAATTCCTGGAGATTTTAACCCAAGGCTGGCAGTCATTTGTCCTTCCAAGTCTTGTCAGCCAGAGCTGCTCAAAGCTGACGCAGACAGGGGGGAAAAAAGACATAAAAAAAAGTATAAAAGCAACTAGAAAAGTTAAGGAATTTCCTTCGCCTCAACACACAAATCCTATTAGCTGCTAACTAAGTACTTGTCAGTGTGAATGACTAGCAGCAAAGAATATTTCATGTATCATCTGGGAAGAGCCAAGCCCCTGAGATCTCATTATCAGAACCAAGTGCCCCAGCTGACATGAATTATTTACTGCAAACCAGTGCTTTTGATTATGCACATGCATTATATGCTGAAGGTGCATCTGTGCCCCAGTTTTAAAACAACCATGTGGAAACAAAGCCAAAAACTAAGCTAAAATACGACATTCATTCCACAAAACAAGACGATGCTCTTGGCTGATAAGCTGAAGTTTACCCATCACACATGATAGTACACAGCTGTTTCCAATACAACCTGAAGGTAAATGACAACAGGCTGGAGAATACACACATTTCTTTCCCTTTCTTTTTTTTGACACACCAACAGAAAAGAAAATTCTTGCTTTTAATCACATGTACCTTGGGTACACAAGGTAATCTATTTCATTTATCTGAGTGCTGGTACACAGCGACATCAAAATACACTCATCCTCGTCACGCTCCTGTTTTAGGCCCGGTCCTGTCCTCCACAGCGTGACTTCAGACACAAATCTATTACTCGTGAGACACACCGCGGCATCGCAACTCAAACAGCGGGATTTCCCCCGTCTCTTCTTCTTCCCCCCAATCAGAAAGCAGCCCTAAGTGGGCAACCCAGCCACAGCATCATTAAAACAGAGTGAAACCTCACTTGTTTCTCCAGGGCCATCCCATACGCTGAAGTTCATTAACCACTTCCATTTCATTAACATCACCAAGGTCAGATGTCTTCATACAGCATCTTCACGCCTATGACAGCCATCAAGGTGTGACTGCCAGAGAGGAAAGTGACATCTTCCACTTCAGTATTAAATCTGGTCTTAAGCTTACATGAAATCACTAGTTTCATATAACAAAATTTAGAGTATTTCAAACACCAGTCTGAAAAACAGTATGTATTAACGCAACAGTCATTCCTGAACGGAAAATAAGCAATGATATCACATCCATACTGGGGTGCTCATTCCCATCGCTTTGTTAGGCTGATTTAAGATAATACAAGGTAGTTCTCACACATCTGAGCTGACTGAAGAAAATTTCTCAAGTTACAGCAGCAAATCAAAGACATGGGCACCACTCCCTACTCACAGGACAGTATTTCTCGCATCAAAACCTAGGACATGGAGGCAAATACTCTTTTGGCCAATTTGTAATCTTTTTACTTAGTTTTTTTCAAAAGCTTTCATACATAAAACAGAAAACCTTTGCTCCTGTACAGGGAACTCCACTGCACTGCAAGTCCTTACTCCCTTGTTTAGTAAACAATTCACTGACCTGAAGGTAAAAGAGAAGTCACTACACATGTGACAGCAAATATTCAGAGTGTTTTTTGGAGGGGCTGCAGGGAAGGAGGAGAAAAGGGAAGCATGCTTGGCTCATGCCTCAAGTTCAACCAGATGGACCGGGAGGAACATCTGTGTACAGTACCTCTTCAGAACTCCTTATCAACCGGGGGATATTTACGGGCGTAACACAGCACGGAGCAATTAGCAAGCCAAGGAGGAACAGAAACATGTCCTCTAGGGATCTGTAACACTCTACGCTGTCAATTTTAACCACCAAACTAGACATCTCACA
>WHYT01015553.1:71614-101480 GCA_009806455.1 Tetrax tetrax | reverse complement strand
GCATCGCAACTCAAACAGCGGGATTTCCCCCGTCTCTTCTTCTTCCCCCCAATCAGAAAGCAGCCCTAAGTGGGCAACCCAGCCACAGCATCATTAAAACAGAGTGAAACCTCACTTGTTTCTCCAGGGCCATCCCATACGCTGAAGTTCATTAACCACTTCCATTTCATTAACATCACCAAGGTCAGATGTCTTCATACAGCATCTTCACGCCTATGACAGCCATCAAGGTGACTGCCGGAGAGGAACGTGACATCTTCCACTTCAGTATAAAAATCTGGTCTTAAGCTTACATGAAATCACTAGTTTCATATAACAAAATTTAGAGTATTTCAAACACCAGTCTAAAAAACAGTATGTATTAATGCAACAGTCATTCCTGAACGGAAAATAAGCAATGATATCACATCCATACCGGGGTGCTCATTCCCATCGCTTTGCTAGGCTGATTTAAGATAATACAAGGTAATTCTCACACATCTGAGCTGACTGAAGAAAATTTCTCAAGTTACAACAGCAAATCAAAGACATGAGCACCACTCCCTACTCACAGGACAGTATTTCTCGCATCAAAACCTAGGACATGGAGGCAAATACTCTTTTGGCCAATTTGTAATCGTTTTACTTAGTTTTTTTTCAAAAGCTTTCATACATAAAACAGAAAACCTTTGCTCCTGTACAGGGAACTCCACTGCACTGCAAGTCCTTACTCCCTTGTTTAGTAAACAATTCACTGACCTGAAGGTAGAAGAGAAGTCACTACACATGTAACATATACAAAAAGTAGCTCAGCTCCCAACACCTATTTTAAAGCACAACTCCACCCCATGAAGACTTCAGGTATGTTCAGAGTACATCTAAATTTGTTCCCGTTGCTCTTTACAGCAAATATCCAGAGTGTTTTTTGGAGGGGCTGCAGGGAAGGAGGAGAAAAGGGAAGCATGCTTGGCTCATGCCTCAAGTTCAACCAGATGGACCGGGAGGAACATCTGTGTACAGTACCTCTTCAGAACTCCTTATCAACCAGGGGATATTTACGGGCGTAACACAGCACGGAGCAATTAGCAAGCCAAGGAGGAACAGAAACATGTCCTCTAGGGATCTGTAACACTCTACGCTGTCAATTTTAACCACCAAACTAGACATCTCACAGGGGATCTTTTAAAAGCAGTGGGATTTCACGTCCACAAGTCCTTCTGAAAGCTTGTCTACAGGCAGAAACAATCAGCCAAAGAGAAATAGGATATACCCAGAGAATAACCCCTCAGGTTACCTCCTGCACGCAGTGGGCACAGGAGAATAAAGCTAGCACCTGTAAACAAGCCAGTACTGACCTCTGCTAGCTCACCTTCTAGGTTTACACTGTGAAGATTTATTTTCCCCTCAACTACACAAAACTACATTCCTATGTCCAAGAGACACAAAGAACAGTGCAGAAATATAAGCAAAACAACATTTTAAAAACTGTTGGTGCGAACACAAAACACGCCCAGGTCCCTGCTCTGCTACCAAACACACAGTACTGCGCTTGACACAAGCTAGTGACCCAGCTCTCTCCTATTTTTGCCCTCCCTCAAGACTGCCGTCCTCCAAAGCTCCTCATTCCCCCCATTTACAGCCTCAAGCCTCTCCCCGAAGCACCAGCTTTCCTCTAAACGCACCGTGCCAAAGACCCTTCCCTTCAGATTTTTCTCTTACATCCTCTCGTGCAACAGCCACCAGTTGTCTTCCACAAGCTTTCTCCCCCAAAACAAAGGAGAAAGGGCCCCGCACATTCCGTTAACAATCCTCGCATACAGTAGGTTTTACAGACTGCGGATTTGGAAGGTACATTGCCGCAATTGTTCCCGTGGAACGCGCTGCCTGGCCCTCTCCCGGCTACGCGGAGGAGAGAAGGAAGCTATTCAGCTCAGCTCTTGCATCTGCACAGGGCTGTATCTTCACAGTTAACTGCCAGCCTTGTTTGAATCAAAGGGTATGGTTTTAAAATTCAAGTGACCATTTCAACGAGCTTCTTACTGTTAAATAACGCTGAGGAGAAACGCAGCTCGTTACCGAGCTTAGCTGGCATCACATTAACAACCAGCACCCCTCGCATTTCTAATCTATCACTGCAAATTTATAGACAGATTTAACAAGTACTCCAGAGCTAGAATTCTTACAGATGAAGTTACTGTTCATAGGACATGGAAAAAGCTGAAGAAGTACAAACCACAGAAGTTGAGGTTGTTTTGACTACATCAAAACCCACGGCTGGAATAGATTTGTAACGAGGTGAGTGGGACACAGGTCCTCCCTTCACCTCAACTCGCAGCACGAGCTCAGAGACAGGTAGTCACCGAGCGGTCACCCTATTTCAGCATCCGCCCAGAGCTGAAACAAACTCAAGGTCTCCCTTCGACTTAACCAGGCACTGCTTTTTTTCCTAGCAGCATTCAACCTTCCTACCTGAACGTAAGACCTGGATTGACAAAACACAGAAAAAGCTGAGCTAATAAAGCAATCAGAATTTCTATGACATGCTTTCCATGCTAACACCTCACGCCTGAATTACGCGATTTAGCCAGTTTCCATGGATTAAGCACTATTACTGTGTGCACAAGCCAACACAACACTAAAGAGAAAAGACTTATATATAACATCCAATTCATAGCAAGTTCTACTTTTACACGTAAGGAAAAAAAGTTAGTGCCAATGCCTATGAAATTTGTGACACTTCTAGGGAAATGACATTTCCTTAGACAGGCACTTTTTCTTTAAAAAAAAATAATTCTCTGAACTCATGCTCATACATATCTCACTATGTAAAAATGGCCTGGAAATGTTCAAACACATTGCTCTCTCTGAAATCTCTAAGCTCTGTTTGGGGTTTTATTTTGTTTTTTAAGCCCTGGCCTGCAAGCTCTAAGAGTCAGTCATACATTCCATAACTCTTCTCATGGAAACAGCTTTGAAAGTTGGAGAGCGGGGATCTGAGCTCCCTCTCCAAAGCATTAACTGAGCATGAGGCTGAAGCCCTGCAACTAATACCATTACTTCTGACACCTCTTGGTAATTTTCTAATTAAAACAAGCGGCTGAGAGATTCAGAGGCCCAAGTCTCATCCTGTGCCGTAGCAAGATAAGGCGAGCACAGAATAATCTCAGGGTTTCAAATCAAACACCATCAGTGCAGCACACCAAAGAGTTACTACGCATCAAGATGTCTTAACGTCCTCTGAAAGCCTTCACAAAACTATGCAACTTAAACTTGTTCACTTCCAGAACTGCTCACAAGTACTTCTTTAGATGTAAAGCAGCTACGGGAACTGCAGCAGGCAAACTTAATTCAGAGGGTCACGCTCACACCTGACTCTAAAAGACTGTCCTAATGCTCTTTAGGAAAATGGCAGCACTGTGCTGTCACAATTGCCATCATCTGCTGGACTAATAATGCTTAACTGTCAAAGAATGGGGTTATAATTCGTAGGCTCTGAAGTTAACAAGGTGATCTGATACTGTAAACAAGTCTGAGTCTTGTCCCACGAGATCAACCTCCACACAACGCAGGCACCCTATGAACCTGGATTCAGCTAAACCAGTTTCCTTCCTTTACCTAATTTAAAAACATGAAATGTTATAAATCAAAAGGCAAACTAGAAAACCTGCTAGAAGAGAATCAATTCTCATCATGACTCACACTGTTAGAAGAGTCCCACAGTACTCTTCCAGAATACTAATTACTTGCATAAACCATGACGTAAAAGCAGAAAACCTGGGAAAATCCACATCACGCAGGAATACTCACACGGTAGCTTTTTGAGTTCAAGTCCTATTAAAAACAGGCCTTCTTAATTTCTTCCGCAAGCTCCACCAAATGCAGAAACAAACTATCAGCTCTTATTTCTGCTACATATCGCTTAGCTTTTATTCCATCTTCAAAGGACTAGGGAATTTAGTCTGACTTATGTATCTCATTACCTCCATCTACTGGTAAGAGCTGCTCCTTGTTAAAAAAACCAAAACAACTCTTTCACTTTACCATTAAAAAAAATAATTTCAGAAATGCTGGTAATGGAACAAGTGAGAGGGGAGAATACAAACAATTCAGCTCAAAAACCCTGAAGGTGCAGATTAGCCGATACACCTCCATGATGACTCTCTAGAATTTATATACCACCGCTATACCCGTTCCAAATTTACCTTGCAGGAGTCACAGTTCTTATTTGTTTCCAGTCTAAGAGTCAATTTGAGAGATCAATGCAATTAAAGTTTCACAGCCTTTCCTGGTAACATGCTAAACACGTTTCTCCCCACGCAGTACCACTTATCTCCATTCCCTTTTCAACAGGAGCCCACCATCAGCCTTCCAAGTTCTTACAACTTGTTTTCCACAGCAATCCACGTATTGTTTCTGTTACTGAAAGTATTCAGAACTTAATTCTTTTCATTCCAGACACTATATATCCTGAAGTGATGAATAAAAAACGGATTACATGAAACAAAGCATGCTAACAGCTACACAGCACTCAGCCACTCTTCTCCTGCAAACCTGCTCTTTCAGAGTTAAAACAAGTTAACAAGAAATTAAATAACCCACTGTAGGTAAGCCACAAAAAATATTTTTAATACTAAATGAGATTGGTAGTCTTCAAAGTCTTGCCTCCCCTATGTTAACTCTTACTACATGTGACTGTCATAGATACCTAGAAACTTTCCTGACATTCAGCTGTTCTTTTTGAAATATTAGCTTATTTTAAGACATCAAAACGATTTGTTCTAAAGCAAAAAAAAAAAAAAGTACGCATGCTTTTTTTTTTCTCCAGCTACTTTGGTGTAATTTATTCTACTCCTCCTCGTACCGAGTTCTCATAGCTGTCAGTAACCAGAAGGGGGCAACATTTTAAATAGTATGTGAAAACAACATCAATTTTATCAATTGTCAAGCTATTTGACATGCTTATTGCTCCCAAGTAAAAATCACTGCGTTGTCTCAAAGCTCCTCACTTGTACAAGGAAAATTTCCATTTCTTCCTTCAACTTACAGATCCAAGAATTTCAATGAGTGATTTGATCAGAAAATTTCTTGTAAGCAGTGAATCAAGGATTTTACCACTGCTATGATGCTTCAGTTCAAGTTCTGTAGCAACACTGCTGTTATGCTGGAGGAAATGACTGCCTTCATTATTTCACGCACACAAACCAAGTCCAAAAATGAGACCTTTTCTGAAGTAGTTCAGATTTTATTTACCGTACTGGGTTCCTAAATTAGACTCAGCACAGCCACCCCGGAACACGACTGTTTTTTTTCATGCAGCCCGCTTAACTTTCACACTAAAGTCAAAATGACCATCCACTTCAGGGAAACGCAAAATCTTGTCACGCCATAAATAAATTGGATTAGTCGTTCTCTGAAATTCAGCAAGCAAAACATGCTCTGATCCATCAAGACACACTGATTCACAGAGGCACAAAATTCTCTAGGAGACAGCTGCTATGGTGATGCCTCTTCAAGAGTGAATAATGTCCAAAAAACCACTGTAGAGAACCAAGGCAAAAAGCTCCTCTGGCTTTTAAATACCCTATTGCAATTAGGAGAGCAGGAGAGAAGTGTTACTAGAAGAGAAAAATAATTTCAAAACCTACACAAGAGAATTTAAATGCTATGAAAAAAGTTGAACCTAGGATTCACTCAAGAGCTTTATTTTTCCTAGCATGGATTGGACAGGCTGCATTACTTGGGTTTTCCAAAAAACCCTACGTTTTGCCTTTTTAAGCAAACCCATTGCACTCACTGAATATTTTGCCTCCAATTTCAAAAATCCTGATAAATGCTTGAAATGGACCGTACACACTGGACACATCTGAAGGAAAGAACACCACTGTTAAAAGTCCCATTATTATTTTTAGCTGCTTCTCAACACCCGGCACCGCTTACACCTGAGAATGAACTTGTGCCTGTGAGTCTGTTCACATGATGCTACGCTTGACTGAATCAGTTCTGACTTTGACCTATTAAAAAAAAAAATAAAAATAAGTCTAGCGTCAGGTTTCAAGGGGACATGCCTGTGCAGCACCGTTCGGGTTGGTGCTGGGTAGGACAAAGCACACAGCGAAGCAGCGGGGCGAAGCAAACCGCCCATCGCTCAAGGTTCGCGGGAAATCTGCAAGCCCACAGAAAGCTGTTTCATCATCTGGAATTGGAAATTTTCCACCTAAGGATCTGAAGACAGACAGCGTGACTAATGCTTGCCTGATAATCACGTAAGAAATATTTTGATCCTGGATTGATCTGAGCGTGCGGATGCGAAGACATGATGCTTGGCATTCCGATGCGGCATCAGAATCTTTCAAGATTTTAGCCCAGTTTCCATGAGAACTAAGTCCTTACCACTTAAGTCAGGCTTATTTCTTTAAATTCACCACAGTTTTACAGATCCATTGAGTTTTAAAACCCAGTAAAATATTTTTAAGTTACGCCATGGCAAAAAGTCAATTTCACTTAATTGAGCTTCAGGAAAAAAGTCAAATGCCTGAAGGAGGCTGTGACCCTGTGGGAAGCCCAGGCTGGAGCAGGCTCCTGGCAGGACCTCTGGAAGGAGAAGCCCAGACTGGAGCAGATTTGCTGGCAGGACCTGTGACCCCACAGGGGACCTACACTGGAGCAGTTCATGGAGAACCACAGCCCATGGAGGACCCAGGCTGGAGCAGTTTGTGAAGAACCACAGCCCGTGGGAATGACCCATGCTGGAGCAGTCCATGGAGAACTGTCTCCACGGGAAGAGATGCACGCTGGAGCAGCTCATGAAGAACTGCAGCCTGCGGGAAGGACCAACATTGAGGAAGTTCGTGGAGGACTGTCTCCCACGGCAGGGACCCCACGGTGGAGCAGGGGAAGAGCGTGAGGAGTCCTCCCAGCAAGGAGGAAGGAGAGCAGGGAACACGTGTGATGAACTGACCACAACCCCCATTCTCCATCCCCCTGTGCCACTGTGGGGGAGAGGAGGTAGAGAATTTAGGAGTAAAGTTAAGCCCAGGAAAGAAGGAAGGGGTGGGTGGGGGGAAGATGTTTTAAGATTTGGTTTTATTTCTTAGTATCCTACTCTGATTTGACTGGTAATAAATTAAACTAGTTTTCCCCAAGCTGAGTTGGCTTTGCTCATGACAGCAGCTTTGGTGGACAAAAACACCCCCTAAAAATCTCCACCCCTCTTCCCCCCCCCCAAAAAACCACTCAAAAATTAAGTCACAGAAGATGAGGCGGAGAGGTCACACTGATTTCCCAATGCCGGTTTAGATGCCGAGTCCCAGTCTCATCCATCCCTGCTAACCTAGTAGGAAACTCCCAACACAAACCATCCTTTCACGGCTTGGCATTACGCTAGCTTCTCAATACCCACAGCCACAAAGTTTGACATTTTTTTCCAGTGTGTCTGGATAAGCCGCTCCTTGAGGCTGATTAATTAGGCAGCTCTGCTAGGGAATGGAAGATCATGAACCAGAAAGATCATGAACCGGAGATCAAACAGCTGGGTTTTGTGTTTGTGATGTTCTGCCAGGACTGCACTTCCTCTGCACGAGCTGCTTTAAGCAAAACGTTCACACAGACTTAGAAGGCAGAGAAAATGCCTATCAATAAAAAAAGCATTTAATTTACATATTTCATTTTTTAGGATAATTATTTCTACAATCATATGTTAATTGACTGCTGAACTATAACTATTAATTTTTAGCCTAAGTAGCATCTCAGGCAGGTCCAAGGAGTTTCTGCCTCCCTGCTCAACAGCTTCGTTTCTGAGGTGCCCCGCACGTGAAGGAAAACACAACATGCCGTCCTTACTTACATCCTCCTTTGGGCTTCTCCCGCAACCACCACTATTCCAATTATCAAATAAGCAGTTCTATAAATACCGTGTCAGGTAGCGGTCCTGATAAATAGAGGCTTTTACTAATTTGACAAGTCATTTTGTACTCTTCATTCCTCTACCAGCACCACTGTTTATTTATTAAACTGAAGTACTAACATTGTCAGAAGTGCTGGAAGATGACAGCAAAGAGACAGCCATCATTACTTCAAAGTAAAATCTACTAATAAATAGCAATTGTTTTGATCATCACTACAAGGTATGAAATAAATTAATTTCTCTGGTCAAGTTCACCAGGAAAGCATGCGTTTGTTTATCAGAAAACTCAGCACCTACACTTCAGGTCATCTGTCACACCACCACTCTCACTGGTTTTATAAGCTCCCAGCTGGGTCAACAAACACATCACAGACCACAGCTTGAAAAGGTCAGCAGGAACCGCCCGTTTAACCACTATTCCTCTGGCTTCACTACTAAAAATTATCAGAGTAACCGCAAGAGCTGTTTTGTAATATTTTAAACATGGCCTTACTTATAGATTCTTTAATGCAGATTGTCCCTACAGCAAGTTTTCCCCCATGATCAGAAAACAGATGAATTTTGCTTCTATTATACACAGCACATACCTTATTTATAGATCTCCCTGCTTCTCACACTGTATAGTACACCTGCTTTTGTGACTAGAGAAAATTAATTCTACTTAAAAGACAGCATTGTACTTTCCATCAAGCTATGGTCTCCATTAGATGACATCAAACAACGAAACGTTCAAGGCCTAGAGCTAATGTAAAGGGTTATGGGATTCCTACCCCCCACATATCCATTAGCAAATTACTTTCTTCAGTATCATCTTCCTGGAAGACCATCTTAACCTTGCTTGCCAATTATCTCTGGAGTTTCACCACACTGACACCCCAGGAAACTCACCTGAACATCCTTTGGCTTCCAAATGTCACCAGAACTGTTGGTATTACAGTTCTTCCCGTACAAACCAATTCTGCATTCACTAACGCACCAATGATTACCGACAATTAGCTTGCAATATCCCTGGTCGTGGAAGGTCGTACTTAAGGATACCGGAATGATAAGACTCCACAAAATTCAGCTGAGAATAGACACATAAGCCCTTGTGTTCACTTTCTTAATCACATGCTTAGTCCACGTTCTGCTGGTGGTGAATACTGATAGGGTAGAGATTCTCAAACTAACAGAATTCTTCACATCCAAGAGATGATTCAGACCAGGAATCGGTATTTCACCTTCAGAGATCATGAACACCACCTCTTCCCTTCAGCACAGGTACAACCTTCTCATGAAGAACGATCTGCTCACAGAAATCCAGCATGACCACTCACTTGCCAATCTCCTTGTAACAAGAATATTATGCTTATTGCTGATCACAGGAGAAACGGTCCTGTTCTGCCTCTAAGTGAGAAGTTTCATCTATATTCACATAAACTATGAGGATTTTTTGGAAAACATTAAGCATGATTATTAAAACACTTTGACAAACTGCAATGTTCTTTCTCTCATTAAAGGGCTCCTTCTCTTTCTGCATTTTACTGCACAATTCCCAGCACACAAGTACTTTGAATTAATCACTGAGCCCCTGCAAAAATGAAATGCTCCAGTTATTCTGAATAGTCTGAGCAGTCAGAAGTTTATCAAAATTTCTCTGTTCCGTTTCCAGAGCCGGCGTGCTTTTAGCAGCTTGACAATATTACTTTGATACAGCAGAGTCCACAAAAATGCCAGCTCATCTGTAACTCTACTACTTACGCTGGAGAGAAAATGCTAGGGCTGCTTGTTAAATCCTTTCCAGCAAGCATCTACAATTTATGTAAGCAAAAACAAAAAATCCCATTCCATAAAACTAATATTTCAGTTCCTATCACCTAAACTTTTGAAAGATAAAAAAATCCTTAGAAAAAAAAGGAGCTATATATGTCAAAGAATTTTGTTGACAATCTCAAGATGTCTAGGTTGTAAGACACAAGCAGGCACCCATGCTGCTGAGAGCTATATCTACAAGAAGGTGATGAATATCAAGGAAATCTTACCGTTCCGTACCTCAGGGACTTTTATAAAAGCTAATATTGAATTGGATTATCTAGCTGCACTAGCAAATACAGTAATTAGTATCAGCACATACTTATATTTTTAAGAGTCCCGTAAAGCACTGTAGAGTATCAAAGGTTTAGTTTTACTTCTCTTCTGTTATTCATCACACACAATTAATGTGTTGTTTTGACTGGTACCAAGCACAGCTGAGTTAATATTGTGCAGAAGTTAATTAGTGCTTACTGCCAAGAGTAGAAAAATGTAACAGTTTGGGTTTTGAATTTATTTGGGATTCTCGTTGTTGTTCACAGAATCATGGAATGGTTTGGGTTGGAAGGGACCTTCAAAGCCCACCCAGTCCAACCCCCTGCCAGGAGCAGGGACATCTCCAACCAGATCAGGTTGCTCAGAGCCCCGGCCAACCTGGCCTGGAATGTTTCCAGGGATGGGGCATCCACCGCCTCTCTGGGCAACCTGGGACACTGCTCCACCACCCTCAGTGGAAAAAATTTCTTCCTAATATCTAATCTGAATCTCCCTCTATTTTGAAACTGTTACCCCTCGTCCTGTCACCCCAGGCCCTGCTGAAGAGTCTCTCCCCACCTTCCCTGCAGCCCCCTTTGGGCACTGGGAGCCGCTCTCGGCTCTCCCCGGAGCCTCCTCTTCGAAGCAAAAGCATTAAGTTTTGTGCATTATCAGATCCCTCAGCAGACCGTGAGCATTGTCCATGATCATCACCCTGGCATTTACTTCCACCAGTTACTGCTGAGAAAACCACTGTGCACGTGGGGCTTACAACTCATTGTGGCACCCAGGGAATACAATTTCTTGATGGGGAAATTCCTTAAAGGAAAGAATTGAAGTTAAGACCCTAGGAAGGAGAAAGCTCATTTTTTTTTCTTAGATTGACAGATGGAGTTTATTCATCATTAATGACAAACTTTTTGTCAAATTACATCTTCATTACTATCCACTATTAAAACAAACATTCAGAAAAATCTTCAGACATTACTGAATCTTAATGATTGCCACTATATTTAGAACTGCAAATATTTTCCATAGAAAAGATTTCTAAAAAGAAGCTCACACTTCAGCATCACTGCAGGATTGCCTCTGCTGCACAAGGAATAGTGAAATCATTGCAAACACAAAAGTTCTGACAACCAAGTTTTGCTTTTTTTTTTTCCTAACTAGCTAATGACAAAGTATAAGGATATTAAACTAATCCTTATACTTTGTCATTTACAATTTTAATGACTTCTCTTAAGGACTGACAGATTACTTAGGGAGGGGAAAAAAACCCCCACGCACAAGAAGGATCTTTGACAAAGTCTGATATACACCATGTGTTCATCTTCGATCTGCCAGATGAAGTTGCTACCATTGCAGCTACACCATGAGTGGGGACGCTTCACTTACAAGGATTTCTTAGGGAATACCTTTACCTGAACCACTAATACTCAGCTGACATGACCACACGCTCCTCTAGCCTGAAGAGAAACAACCCATTAGCGTCCCTTTCCATAACTACTGACAACCAGTTATCAGCGCTGGAGAACTGATGTCATCAGCTAAAGGATTAAGACTAAGAAGAGTTTGGGCAGTTTAAAGTTGGGAAGTACAGCACCATATCCTTAGCTAGCGTACACCACAGTCACGCAAAAGTACCAGGAATCCACGTTCCCTACAACTAAAACTCTGTTACATCTTGTACAGTATACACACAACACCTCTAAATAGGGTACAAAAAAAAAAAAATCTAAACAGCTTTGAGAGGTGGGGATTTTACCATGTAAATTCTGCATTTTTCTCACTTGCTCAGAAAAACAGCATCCTATGGACAAACAGCTCTTTTGAAACCTTTCAGCAGATAGTGTATTTTCTCCTCTTAAACTTTACCATAAAAGAAAGTCTTCAGTAGGCTTCTTTAGCTCTTTATTATCACAGAAGTCTGACTATTTTCTAAGCAGTTTTTGCAATATGAAGAGGAGAAATCAACTGTCAATAAAATGCATTTTGCTGAAGAGTAAGGAAAGCGAAAGCAAGCTTGTCAGCCGGGAAGCTTCCAGGATCCACAGACTGGAAACAAGTTAATGTTTTCACAATTTTCTCTATCTGAAAGCATCATGTTTTGAAGCCTGTTACAGATTCGGTAGTCAATTTTGCTTGCATCTACTTGCATCTCAAGTCTTTTTGGATAGACAAGTCATGCTGAGATTTTTGCTAAAGCTTTAAAAGTAATATCTTACACAGTAAGAATCCTCCCAGCACCAGGCAGTGAATCTCTGTCTCACCAATGCATTTATTCCAGTCGTGAGCAAAACAAGCATCCTGGCAGAATGGGATTCAGTTTCAGATGCCTAAAAAATTATCTGTTGATACAGAGCTAACATATGAAGAAAACACTTCTGGAAAATCCGCAATAAAAGATTTCATCTCTCAATAGCATTATTGTCATAGGAAGATAAGTAATCCCTCTTTTACTCGTGCCCTCTCCAAATCAGCCTCACAGAAAGAGAGCAGGTCATGAATTTTCTGTAAGGAGAATTGTACCAGCCCATCAAATATTAAAAAGCACTGCAGATGTCTGCAGTCCTTTCTAAAAGCTTTTTTTTCAGACAAGCAAAGAGGACACATGAATTAATTAAATTAACTGTTTCCAAACATTCCACTTCCACAAACCATTACCTTTCTCCAGATGTTTTTAACTGAAGATTAGCCTGTTCCTCCTGGGTTTTCAGTCCAGAGCTCCTTTATAACTATTAACAGAGCGTTTGATTGTCCAGGCTTTCAAAAGACTTCATAGCATCCTACTACTCTCTGCACAACCTTAAGCAATAGTTACTTCCCACTGAAGCTTTTCTGAAAGCCTCTAACTCCAGACTGCATGTCAGCCACATCTTCAGGTTATCACTTCCACAAGCAAAAACTTTAATATAAACATAAAATTACATGCACTGCATAAAAAGCCTCTTAAAAATTATCAGGAATGCACATGAATCACTTCAACTTATTCAATTACTTTATCTACCCCACAATACACTGAATGGGTTTTTTCAATTAAATCTCTTTCTGTCAAACATCTCCATTTCACAGCAGCACCAGCTGAATACCAACAGAGAGGACGGAATTTTTTTTCAGATACAGCTGCAAGCTGAGTAATTCTGAAAGGATGAACTGTTTTTCAAGCAATCCTTCATTAGTGCATTACTTAAAATCAGTCATAAGATGCCTGTTTCTAAATAGGAAACACGTTCAAAAACACTATCTTAGGAACAGAAGCTGTACTGAAAGGCAGAAAGCATCATACCTATATTTGACATGCCATCTTCTTCCAGTTCCTTTGCAATGAACATCTTTCCCAGGAGCAGAAGATGCAGAAATCAGCTTGTGCACTACCTATATGTAGATACGCCCGTCCAAATACATTGTCAAGACTTAAAATGAAGTTGGAGAAGCGCAGAGCTCTCTGAGGTTGCAACGTCACCCGTCCAAAGACATGCAGCTCCTTTTACATTATACCAGGCAATAATGTTTAGCTCTTGCATAAGAGGAAGCATTCCCAGTTACCACTCTTTCCACCCACAGCCTTGACCATGAAGGAACAGCCTGCAGCTGCCCTGCAGCCTCGACTCTCCGACGAGCTGACCGAAGAGGCTAACAGATCACCGCTCCTCAGAGGCTTCTGAAAATAAAACGCCAGCTGCTGCTGGAATCCACGCGCCCGACATCCCGCATCACTGATCAAGTCCCACATGTAAGACCTCCTGTTTACGTAATGCCACAGCCAGACAGAGTCATATTGCCCTGGACATCTGCTGGTGAAAGGCTGCCTGAGAGCAATTTAGTTCTTAGCCTGATACCAGGAGGGGGAGAAAAAGAAAATAAATATTACTTTTTTTTTTACCATAACATCGCACATCAGTTATCACTCTTTCAGACTTTAGAAGTAAAGGAGGCTGTTTCAGGCTTCAAGAAGCAGCAAAGCTTGTCAAAAGAGTGCGGGTTGTACTCAAATTTTACCAGCACTACTGCAGAAGACCATTGTCAATGAACAGTCCTCACGCTGACTTCACACATAATTGTCACGAAAACTGGCATTGACACTTTTGCACCTAATAATACTAACTTGTCATGAATTGAATTGGTTTTCAATTAATCAGATTATCACCACAGCTGTGAATATATACTCTTAGGAACCTTGCTCTTGGACTGTGACCTACTGTTATCTTGCACTAGCATAGAAATTCAATCTGTCAAACAACTCAGGACAAAGTCCATGTAATTATATCTACTTAAGTACAAATCCACACTTGGCAATAAGCCCTCTACAGGTACTTTTTGTTCATATGTTGGTCGAGTTTCATTCAACTAATTACAGCCTCTTTCTCACTGGAACAGCTACTGACATTTGCAGAGTCTCAAATTTCCAAAGCCTCAAATTTCTGAAGCCCTAACAGGTAAGCTTAGCCTGGCACTTCCAATTTAATGAACAGCAAATTCAAGCAGGTACACGAAGTCAGCATCACTGAGGCTTGCTATGGATTAGCCAGCCTCTACCACCTGTAACAGGGATGCTTCACTAACATTCACCACTATAACCAGTCTGGATACAAAACACAGACCAAGCTAGCTCATTTTAGAATTTGCAAGTTTTTCCCGCTTCTGCTATTTGTACTTTGTCTTTCCTAGATGGAGAAAACTTTATCACTACTTCCATCTTTCTGGTTTTAGTCCTGACTCCTATACGTGCCTCAGATGACTTTAAGTGGAACTATGCTCAGTGCAGTTCTTCAGTCTTTTTCCTCTTGTTCAGTTTCTGTTTATCCAAGTGTCAATGGTTCCAGTTTGGCTTTTTAGTTTCTATAGTACCAGAGTCACATAAGGAGGCTTGTGGATGCAGAGCTACTATTTATTTCCAGCTGAAAGCATATTCAAAATGCTGTGTTTTCACCCATTTTAGGTTTTTCAATTTCCTCCTAAATGACCATTTAGTTAATTTTCAACCCTTCAACAAGCATTACATAACGAGTGTATTGCTCAATATATATTTTAACAGCCATGACCAACCACCTAAGGGTTTATTCAGTTTTTTAGTTATCTGAAGTCTGGGTCTACCTAGGTCTAAACATTCTATAAACCTTTTTCCAGTTGTATACATTGCTTAAGTAAACCACTTGTGCCTTTCCAAGTATAAGACACTGACCTCTTTGCATTAGTTCTCAGTGAAAGAAGTTAATTCCTACTTGCTGGAATCACTTTATAGCATTACCTTATTAACCAACTCAATGGAATTAAGGCCTCATCGTTGCTTAAAAGGCTTTTCCGTTATTATAATCTGATAAATGTAATTCAGCTAGGACTCTGCATTGTATGCTAACTGCTTCTGTTATTTGCTAGTTCTTGTTGATGTAGCAGGGGTTGATTTATTCAAGCATCGGTTCTGCATGTCCACATCCTCACAGCAAAGCTTTCCTTTCAGTTCTTCAGATGCAAGGTATGACAGTTTTGGACCAACTATTTCAAGTTTTAAATCATCTTACTTTAACACAGCCGTGTTCCTGCTAATCAAATGGCATGTGGCTCATAGCTGAAGCAAACAGGCAGAGGTAAGTCTGAATTAGGCCATGGGCTTGCTGGCAGATCTGCTTTGCAAGTGCATTTGCAGCCGTCATCTCCAGTCCTCACTTCCCACAGATGCCTTGACTGGGAGGCAAACCACAAAATGCACAGTCAGCTGAGCAGCTTATCCTCAAAAATACTTCAGGTTTTAAGAGCGACCTAAATCAACTATGCTGGCAAAACTGAGCACTCTTCAGAAGCACCATCCCACCAGTACTGTGTGTTAGGCAGATGGTTTAGCACAACGCTCTCTGTATATTAATCTTTTTACTACTAAAGCTGCCATCCGACCTTTTAAAAGCTTCTCCTATTTGCTTAACAGGAGTGATAGGCAGACAGATAGGCATCTCCTTGTGTTTTATTCCAAAATGGTATGATTTCCCTCTACACTTTTTCCCAAAACAAGCATTCTTGTTGACAAAGGGTCAGCTCCCAATGTGCTAATCGTGCTAATACTTGCAAGTAACCTTTTACAAGAACGCTCAGTCCAGTACTTACCAGGGAAAGTCTACAAATCAGCTTTTTCTATAGACCATTTCCTCACTGTCCTGTCCTGTGCTTGAGGCCAGTATCTCACCAGTTTTCATCTGTCAGCAATTGTTACGCTAAAACCTACGTTCTAGCATAGCTCTGAGGTTGCCTGCCACAGCACACCTCACTCAAAGTGGTCTGTCAAAGAAATTCACCCTCAACATTAACAATGAAATATTGAGAAATAGTTAATGTCATTTTGTTTGGTTTTTTTTTTTTTTTTTAATATGAGAGCAAGCCCAGTGAAACAGATCTACATTATTATATACTGTTATTTCCAAAGCCCACTGAAATTCAAAATTCAGGGGTTTGAAATTAAGTTGTTGTATCTGATTAATTGGTCCTTATTACATTCGGCACAGCCAACTACAGCTGCCACAGCCTGTGCCTTAAAGAGCTGACCCCATTCTAACACGGGGAATTCCCCTGTAACAAAGTCTATCTATGGAGAAGACATTGCACTGATTTCCTGGTGTCTTTAGTCTGGAATTAAAGATCAACAGTAAAAGTGGAAGACAATAAAGACACAAGACGACAAGTAAAGTCTGAATTCAACTGTGCTGTTCAATTTAATCTAAGGTGAGCTGCTGAACTGAATCCTCCCACTGGAACCTACTCTAAACAGCAACAACTTCTAGTAGTTTCTGCATTTCCTCCCTACCCATCAATCAACTCATGCTAATCACCGCCTTTTCCACTAGCACAGAGCTAGAGAATGCACTAAGAAAATTTGCCTTCAGTAATTCGTCTCTCACACTAAACTCCTGAGCTGAGAAGGGCAGCTGCAGATGCACCTCACTTTTCTCCTTCCATACAAAACTGAAGTGTCTTTCTCATGGTGTTCATTAGCTTGGATAGCCACCCACCTCCTGTTTCAATTTTCTGCTTATCATCTGCTCTTCCATGCAAGTACTAATAAAAGCCTGAAACCCCCTAAAGATCTTTTGGGAGAACTCTGTCCATCTCCATCATTAGCTATTAGCGTAAAGGAGGCACGTGACAGGGAAACTCATTAGAAGGTTCTTCCAGGAAGGGGAGGGTAATCAATAAGCTAATGGCAATCAGTTACTTCAATACCTACAACAGGGAGAATCACAGGCAGGAAAGGAAAAGAGTGTATCATACAGACAGCAAGCCAGGGTCCCTTCACATTTTTTAACTTAGGCTACTGCCTGAGTCACAGATCAAAAATCAGACAGCTGATCAGTAAACAAATAAGACAAACTCATTTTCAAGCAACCACCTTCAACATCACCAACTTAATATTTGTAGCAGCAAAAGCTCTTATAGCTAAGTCTTCAAATAAGCTAAGACATCAAGTTCTTATAGACAATCTTTTAATCTACTAGTGTAGCCCCCTTAATACTAAGCATAAGCTGAAGACATCAATTCAGAGGTGAGTACCAGCCCGCTGGCTTTTTTCTTAAATTGTATTTACCTATTTTTAAAAACCAGCATCTGACATTCTTCCATAGTAATTCTTACTGCTCTCAGGCAAAGGTTCAATAACTATTAGCCTGATTCTGTCATTCCTGAAAAACAAACCAACCACCCCAGTCAAGTCCCAATTACAGTAATACAGGACTCTCCTGGTGCCTTGACTTTTTACACTTAACTTCGGTTGCTTAAAGTCAGTATAAATTCTTTCCACTGCACAGTGATTAGGCCAAAGTCAAAATGCTTTTCTTCCTGCTCAGCCACAGTAGCTTGCTCTTCAGTCCTTTCCCAGAAATCTAATTAAGTAATTCTCATAACTCAGAGAAGGCAAGAAGATCCAGTTTCTTTGCAATATTTATTACTGAAGTTATTATCTTGCAACAGTTACAGCCGAGTAAACATCTGACAAAGGCCTAAAAAGCATCATTGTTTTGCTTAAAACCTTCTCCAAGCTGCTCAGTCACAACTGATCTTAGACATGACTCCATCGCAAAGGAATTCTGCAGATCCACAAAACCTGATGAAATAAAAATTAGCTGCGAGTGGCAGCCAGCAGCGAAGTAAGGCTGATGGCTGCCTCTGATGGGCGTACAGATCACAGCTCACAGGCACCTCTGGTTTCTGAAGGTGTCCAACTGCTTCGAGCGGGAAAGCCCGGTGAACTTCGGCAGAGTCACGGTTCAGCTGATAAATAAACGACTCTCGCTGTTCAATGCTATGTCCTGTCCGTCCGGCTAAGCCCGAACAAATCAAACTGAGCCAGAGTTCTAGCCCTGAATGAAATATTTCTACAAGAAAACATTTTTTTTATTGACAAACAAGCATCAGACCTACTAGCTTGTAAATATTTATAGGAATCAATGTTGTACTATTTTGCACATTTGTCTGTGAAGATAATTGAGGTGAGTGATTACAGGATCTCACATTTGATCAACTTAAGCATTCAATACACACCTGGTGATAATTGCCTGTTCTCCCAAAGAGGAATAAAAAAAGATTCTGAACAGCTAGTATTTCTTTGTAGGTAACATAAGAAAAAACGTTATCTTCAATCATTTGACAAATAATGAACATTATCAGAGGCAGCTGCCCACGGCTGCAGACCTGGCTCAGAGGAGCAGCACACTGCCGTACCACCCCTCTCCTCACACAGCTTTGGCTGCCACTCAGATCACATTTAAACCAGGAGAAACACTTACGGTTCAGCCCACGCCATTAGTAAAGTGATCTGATTTCAGAGCCTTCCTGGAAGTAGCCTGACTAGCCTGTTTCTAGTCTCCACACAGGCAAGTTCCTCTTTCAAGCAAGAACTCACCACATAGGACTGTGAGCATCTTCCCTGCTTCAGGGAAAACCCAGCTGAAGAGCTGTGTTAGGTTTGTTTTCTTTTTAATAAAGGCTTTAAAATTCAGTTTACAGATAGAGCTGAGGACTGAGTCATTACCTCCACAGCAAACAGCACGGGCACAACAGCACAGCACCAAGAGCTGGGTTAAGGTTGTTGCAAACAGAAAACAGCACAATTGTCAGAACAATCAAAACTTAGAGGCCACTCACCAAGGAGCAGCAGAGAGGAACTCTTCATTGCTTTAAATATCATAATCAATAAGTGGCATCTGTGGTGGCTGGAGACCTGCAGCACCCGACCACTTCAAATGAAACTTTAGACAAGGTGAGTACACCGAGGGAGACCACTCCGAGACCGATCCACAGCGCTTCCCGTTACCGGTGCCAGATACACACGCCAGAGGAGATCACCACCTGGTTTTGCATCACTGAGCTATTCTTTACCTTTGACAGCAAGACCAAACCTTGACTGCAGAGCTGTCTGCCCACTGCGGGACAGCGGTATGCTGGCTCATTCTGCTGACACCTCCAGCTAGCAGATTTAACAGAGCTGAAAGGAACCCCAACACACTCAAACACACTGTGTTAGTCTTCCACCTAACACCCCATCTTCTTCTCACCCTCTCCAATTACCCAGTTGCATATCAGTGCCTCTGTTCTTCACATCAATCCTTTCCCATTCACTGCCAGTCTGAAATAAACCTCCATTACAAAAAAAAAAAAGTAGAAGCAAAGTTGTACTCTAAACGTCACATAAGACCTGGGCTGCTATCAAGAAAACTGAAAACTCTTCTGCAAAGCTGTGAAGTTTTTTAACTGTAGCAATACAGGCAATAGTTGTTAAAGCCAGGTTACATGAAAAGCTAGTAGTGCCATAACGCAAGCAGGAATCGTTTAAAACTATTTTCAAACATAAACCAGTAGCAACCTACCACCATAATTCTTCCCTGTTGTTCATGGCAAATGAAAGTCCAAATTTTTGGAGGCAAACTAAGTTATTGTGAACTGAAGTAAGCTTTCACTAAAGTGGTTCAACTTCCAAGACATACACACTTGTACTAATTCCTGCTACATTTTCATCTGGATGCCAACACAGGAGTTCAGTTCTGACACGCTGAACCCTTGTCCCACAGGATTACTACTCGTATTTAACATCCATCCAGGCATGGCTACGTTGCTTGAAGTTTGCACAGCCTGTGCAGCTACTTGAAACTGAACAGAAACCTGAGTGCAAGTCAGTCAAGAATTCCTGAGCCTCAGCCATGACAGAATTAAATGCAAGAACTTCTGCATAATACAATTATATTTGTATTTTTTTTTATTTACACACTTCTTGCAGGGAGTGAAAAGTCTCTATTTTCCACTATAGTAAGTATGTAGCTGCTACTGGCATTTCAAGAACACAGGTTCTAAAATTAGCAGCAGCAGTTAATACTATGCATTTTTAAAAGGCCAACACTCCCTAGCAATAAGATGGAATGCGTTTTCATTGAGCCACACCTAGAACTTCAGCTCCAAATCATATGGAAGATGCTTTAATTTAACAGAGGAAAGTAGTTGCTCAACTGCTAGGAAGTGCTACTTGTTTCTAATGGTGCTCATCAGTAAAGATGCACACAAAATGACAACGTTACCTCTTCAGGGAGACTTTGATAATACTGTTGATCGAAGCAGCAGACAGTGTTCTACTCATACCTCTTGGGTGTTATTTGGCCATTTTTTTTCCATTTCCAGCAGGTGCTAGGCAAAGAATTCCAATAAGGCTTGAATATCTAACTTAACAACTTCTGCAAATCTTCAGCCTGTCTTCAAGTCTGTTAGTAAAACCAGTAGAGGCACATTAGCTATTAAAAAAAAAATATTACAAAACTTAACTCACAGCTACTTGGAAAAAAGTCAATAATGTCGTATCAACAGATTTGTCTCAGGCATCCATCACATTCCAAACAATACAAATGCCGTCAGAGAAAGTTTCCTCCGGCTTGCATACTTGGAATATCCAACAGCAACACATTAGTCAGAAATCAGATTACCTTGCATTTGGCAACGTACAGAGCTTTGTTTCAAATGTACTCATCACATTTCTGTGCTGTGATGCTTTTAGAGTTTACCTAAGCATTTTACAATATCAACAGAAAAACTAAGTTTTAGGAAAGCCATCGCCAGAACAAGCTGGAGAAAGATTTCACACAAATGCAGCACAGAATGCGACATTTAGAGCAGACATATCAGTTAGCTATACCAACAACTTTTACAAGGAAAAAAAGTCTCATATCTGAATCCTGAATATTTGGAAAAGACAGTAAATCAAAATTCCAAGCATTCAATCTAGTAAGACAACTCACTGATGCTACCCTGCCAACCTACGGACAGCGTGTTGTGCTCGCAAGCGTGTGAAGTTGCCAAGTCCCACACGTTTCAGGGCATCAGCAGAAGACAGCACAAGACTAGCCCCCCTTCCATGATCTAGGTGATGATTATCTTCTACTTACTGCCTGCAGCCACAGTTACCTTTAAGTGATGCCCACTTTTACCGAACCAACAACCACTTAAACCAGCAAATTCACACCAACTGGAATTGTTTCCCTCCAGATTTCTCCTAGCACTGAGTGACTCTGCCATCTTCTGCAGTTCTGTTGCTTTGAGAACTGCATGTTTATTTCCCAGGCAATATCTTTCCATGTATTTTCCTTCCTTTCCGTTTATATTTGGAACAAATTCAAGATATGCAGACAGCTTAATTACTAATAAAAGGTTTCATTTACCTTAAAGATACAGATAAAAATATACAGGTAATCCTTCAGTGGTGTTGAGAATCTTTCACTAACGCTTAGTAACTTGTGATACAAATTTAAGTCTTATTGCAAATCTGAAAACATAAATCCTGTGTTATTCACCGAAACACAAAATCACATTTCTTAAAAGCTTAAGATCTATGTTTTGAACAGGCTTACTGCTCTACCTAGAATGTATCTACAGTCATCAGTTATCAGACTACCGAAACACTTCAGGACCAGGTCAGCTAGGAAAAAGGAAGTATTAAGATAATATCAGAAGGCTGATCTACGCTGGCCTCTCAGCTTATTTCTTCATTCGACAAAATTTCCTGACAGATGTTTCCCTGGAAAGCATAAGCTGGCAGAATTCTCACCTTTACAGCACTGGGTTGTCCTCCACACTCACTGACAGAAGGCAGCAGGCTGCTTCTGTAGTACAAATAGGTGAGGGGAGAAGGGACTGTACCCCAGGAGACCTGGTAAAACATACTCTGTACTCAGGCACTCAGACTTTGGGATTCCAGAACATGCTAACTGTCCAAGGAAAAACTTAATTGAATGTTTTGGCCAGCAGTTCTTCCTGTAAGTGCTGCAATTACCTCAACATTAACAAATTACCAGTCATCCATTAATTAAAAGATTACTTACATTATACTGTACAACATAGTCAACACCAAGCAGCATTAGCATAAGACTACTATTTAACTTCAGGAACGTGCCTCTCGCTTCATGCAAGCCTAGGACACAGGACATATTGACCAAGTTGCAGAAACTCTTCGTTATTCTCTATAGCGGGCGTCAAGCTTGCAACGACTGCCCCTTCAGTACTCCCCATATTTCAAGATGCCTGTTCCCAGCTCACAAGTCCCTAACAACCTGCTCATTCTGCAAAAAGCAAACAGCTGCAGACAGTCAAGGTCCACCGAAAGATTAGATGATGCCTCAGAAGTCCTGAGGACAAGGCTTCCTTTCCGTAAAATCTGCACACATCAACAGATACTTAGGAAAGCCAGACACTCACTTTGGCAGTTACTGCAACTGTGCCTCACTGTCTTCAGTTCTTCAGCTCGAAATCCTGAATAAAGCCAGCATAAACAGACTGTGCTGTATCACCTTTCAGCACTTTTTTGTATGATAAATTTCTTCTTGCAGAGACAAAAATTGTGTTTAGCCACATGACTTGCACGCAATACAATTCTAACGGTATTTTAATTTGCACACAGCAAATGAAAAACAGTAAGGGCGATGCATAACAGCCATTTGGCAAGATTAATTAAAACCTTAAGACTGTTGATTATGCAAGCAACACAGGTTCAACACATTTCTGATCAGCTGCAGATAAAGGGAACATGCATATAGCTCCCAGACAAACAGGTTCAAGTTCATTAGAACCTGGAAGTTATTTTACAGCCTACTCAACGGTTCAGTGCAGCACTCTTACCTTGCTCCTGCTGCTTAAGAAAACAAAGCCTAGGTGCAGGCCAGCAATCCACTACTGAACAGAGCCACCAGCCCTGAGAAGCTGTTCCAGACCTCGCCACGCAATCCCACACCCATTCCTCCAACAGCTCTGAAGCTCATCCGAGTCTTAAGTCAGCTCATTCAGCTTGCTATCCCAGTAAAACAATTAGTTGTTTTTCCACTGAGCTGGTTTCTGAAGAGCTAGAACCTGTGTAAGGCAGCTGATGGAGAGGAAGGATCCCCCTCTTTCAGCAACAGCAAATTAATCATTACAAGCTCACCCACTCTTAAGCCATACTCTCAGAAGACAGTGAAGACCTACATCAGTTTTTAGTGAGTTTACACTTCATTGCTCTGCTTTACCAAACAACTTTCACATTCCTAATACTATTTTCAGCTAAATCTGAACTAGGAATCAAGCAGTGCATCACCTCATTTTGAATTCAACTGGAATTGAAGGTATAACAATCCTAGAGCACAAAGCAGCACAGAAATAGAACTCTCTGATTACAAACTTCGCTTACCTGACTAACCTGAAGAGGCTTTATCCTGCGGGGTTTTTTAAGCAGATTTTTAAAAGCTTAATTTTTTTTTTTTTTTCCCTAAAGACTACTGTAGTACTGCAGCAGTTTTATTCATTATTAATCAGGCCTCATCTGCTCAGCGCATCATTTCCGTAAGATTAGCCCACATGTTACACGGCAGCAAATACCGTATCACACTCTGAACATAAAGCTTTCACCTGCTAAACAGAAAACACAGCACAAGTTAGCATGGTTTGTTTCTTTTTATACAAGTCAGTTCAGCCACGGGATGAAAAACACTACCTTACAATACATCTCGTATGTAAACATGAGAAATCCTCTCTGGCACTTTGAAAATCAGTTCTTCACTCACTTTCAGCTTGATGTGACAGCTGTAAGAGTCTAGAAAATAAAATGCTAGAAGGGTATAGAGAAAAAAGCTTGAACTAGTCTTCCATCTGGAAGAAGAGATTCCGCACGTGCGCAGCTGCTCTCGGCTCATCGCTCCTCCATCGTTACACCAGCACGTGGATGCAGCTGCCTCTTGCTCCGCTAGCAGAGGAGGAAGCACGCAAAAGAGCGGATGAAGAGCACGGGATCACCGGTGTCTTTACAGTGAAGCTCTCTAGGAGGAAGACAACCACAGGAAAGCAGACTTTGTCACTTCTGTCATTCAACAAACCTAAAAGCATCAAGTTACTACTTGATACCTGCTGAAACCATCTAGTTTGGGCTAATTCGTTTCACTAAATAGGATTAGAAGTAGATTTGATTCTCAGTCTCAATAATTTCAGTCTTGTATTGCAATTTGTCATCGGCAAGGTACTTTACATATTCCTTCTTAAAAATACTCCCCTGTCACATTTCGCATGAATGCAACAAAGGAAGGCAACTTGACTCACTGTCACTGCTCTTTTCAGGAAATTAATACACTCCTTTTTAAACACTTTAAAATAACTGCCAATTCATGTATTTCCTGACAACTAGATGGAAGATGCAAATCAAAGAAGTGCCACAGCCTACTTGTATTTAAAAAAATTTAAATCAGATGCTCATTACGCCACAGGATATATAAATGTCTAAATACAGCAGTCAGTCTTAAAGTTGGCACTCACAGAGACCAGGAGCAGAAGCAGGTCCAGCATCTAAGCCCTCCATAACGTCCAAGTAGATGAAAGCAGCAATCCAGAAGCCTTTGGAATTCTTTCGAATTTTGTTATTTCAGTTTATACTTCAAAATCTCTCAGGAACTGGGAGAGTTTCTGGTCTTTGAGAATTATGAGAATTTTGCTGCTTTTTATTTCCCAAAGCCCCCAGTCTGCAACCACCTGAAAAGTTTGAGAGTGTAAAATCAACGTACACTGAGGTCTCTATATTCCAGCCATCACCCACATTTCAGTGGCCTGTTTGTACTGCTTGGAGATAAATGCTAAAGAAAAAAAATTAATGTATTCTTTGAAGTTAGGAAATATAGCTATTTTGACTACTAAAATCAGTTTTTGCAGCTTCATAGGAATTAATTACTTTCAAGCTGTTATGGTTAAGAGATAAATCCTGCACTGTCTCCCCAAGTGATGATCTTGCATCTCACATTTTTCATCAGCAAAGTTTTTATTTGTCCACCTTTCCAACAAGAACATTAAGCCTAATACAAATTTCTCATACAAAACTCCCATGTATTCAAATCCCATTTGTTTTCCCTTGCTTTTTTTTGTGCTCAAGACAACCACATCTGTACAGAAACCGATTCCAGCTGCAGGACCAGCAGTACCCACAGAATGGGCTGCCAGATTCCTCTTGTGCGAGGCAGAAACGCTTATGGAATAGCTTGGCCACATAAATTCCAACACACAAACCCCACTTTGGATGCAAATAAACGAGCCACTATCACAGATTCAACATCTTCAAGATGCTTACTGGACGATCTTGTAAGACTCACATTTGATGTTTTACTTCAAAATACAGGAGTATAATTAGACACAAGACTTGACTGTCACTGTTTTTATTTGGATCTGTAGAAGATAGTACTACTTGAATAATTTGGCAAAACAAAATCTGAAGGACAGTTGATAATCATTATCATTGTGTTGCCATCTCTGCTGCTTTCTCAGAGCTTTAAAGAAATTTCAATGAAGTATCTTCCAGTTTAAGCCCACACCACTCTTCTTGATTTCAGCTTTTTATACTTTTATGCTTCCAAAAGCATCGGTTAAGCGTGAAGATAACAGCTTTTCTCAATGCAGACACACCAAACACCTTAAGAATACAAGTGTGGCTAAGAGAAATCAACCTAGACAAATCAACTAGAGAGTTACGAGATAGTAGAGAGTTTTTCTGGCATCCTGTAGTTTTCTCCACACGCTGTCCCCAGTTAAACCTGGATCTTAATTACTGTCTAGGGAATACGTACCCCCTAGGTCAATAAATATCCTTTCTCTCTCTCTGCCGACATACCTAGCTATGAACAGTCTTTTTACTAACTTGATTAACAAGTTAAGAGGCAAATGAGTGATATTGTGGGAATAGTCACAGTTTATATTCACGTTACTGTTTTTCAAAACAGAACTGTTGCAGAATTTGCAGGAAAACACATGTCAAAAATCATCATATTTAAAACCAGAGTACCTTCTCTAGTTTCCCTGAAATTAAAGACTACCAGACAACCTTGCCCCTGCTCCTTGGACCAGATGACCTGTAAAGCTCCCTTCCAACCCAAACTACACTATGATTCTATGAACTTCCAAAATGCCTCACTTTGGTGTCACTTTCTTCCGAGATGATATGTGTATCCAAGTTTGTAGCAGGTAGCTGGCTCAGCCTAAGTAAGCTACCTTGTTTACCTACTAATTACAAAAAAAAAAAAGTTAATTAAAAAAAGAACACCAGTGGGCTGCCTTGCCCTTAGAAATTCTAGCAAAAGTGATTTTTTTTTCCCCATTTATCTACTCGAGTTCTTTTTAAAAGCTATTGGACTGGCCTAGTTAGCAATCAAGGGAAATATACTTGAGCTTTAATTTTAAAAGCATGTCATCACCTACCATCAAGTAATTCCTTTAGGGACATACTTGCACTTTTTAGGTCACTGAGGTACTTCGCCTCTTGCTGTTGACAGCCTACATTCAAGTTACAGTCAAACACCAGTATTTAAAGGCATTTCCCCCTCCAGACTGACTGATTTCTTTCAGCTGTCTGTAGTCTCTTTCCAGGGCTTACCTGCTTGCTCCCACAGCAAATCTCAAATTAGAAAATTTCCTATTCATTAAAGTGCCTAAGTAATCTTGGCATATTAACTTCAAGGCGGATTACCGTACATTTTGTCAAACACCCATCTGTCAGGAACTTGAATCTCACACGCGAAGACATTCTGATTTCACCATAGCAGACATCAGCTGACAGACCTGCAGCTACAGAAGAGATCCTGCCCAGCTACCCCACTCACAGACAGCAGCCTGGACAACTCTCAGAACTGAGAGATCGGCTAGTACTCACCTCTCCTTGAACAGTTCTTACTCAAGCGAAGGTAGAATTAATTTCTTTATATTCTAGCATTCCATAATCAAACACCAAGATGTCCCCCCATCATCCCAGAACACGAAAGCTTTCCAGTTTACATTAGAGTTCCTTGGTTTGCCCAGTAAATAAAATACTTAATACACATTTCCTTTACCAGAAGCAGAGGCAGTAAATATACCTTATTACCTTTAACACCATTGCATGAATTATCCCCAATTTTACTCCTGTGTTTTACCCACTGCAGTTTTTGCTGCCCTGACTGGCAGGTATGCACGAACACCAATTCAAACGGGACAGCACATCTTTCATTACCTAAAACTGCACAATCAAGTATCACACATATTCCATCCTTGCCATGCAGATAATGGTAATGATGCAGTTGAGGGCGAAAAAAAAAAGCATGCTTTGGAAAAGTGTTTCCTAGAAGTTATCTAAACACCACGAAGAACACCAGTGAGATGACATCAAAATCACTGCAGTTTCCCTGTAACATCACATTGACTAAAATGGACCAGTACTCAGATTAGGCACTTGCAAGCAAAACAGGAGCCTCCAATTGTTTATGTTTGTACACTGACCAGTTTTAAAAAACACGTAACACTCCATTTTAAACACTTTTGTCAGATAATTTGGAAGTGAGCAATGAGTAGTTCAGTTCACATCAACTAGCATCATACATCAAACCAGCAACCCCCTAGCTGAACTCACTCTACTATGCAGGAAGCAAGATGTTCCAGTAAGCGAAATATTCCTGGAGAAGTGCTGGCTTTTTATAAGGCATGTAGGTCTCCTGACTTCAGCTCAAATGCTAGCCTTAAAACACATAAAGTAGTTATCAAGGCAGACGTCATCTGTAAATATTTGCCCATCTAACCTGGCTACGACTGTCACCCAGATGGCTACCACACATCACTCCCTCCCCTCTCAGAGGTTACGCACCCACGTATTCAGTGCTTCTTTTGCCTCAAGCAAGCTGTGCCCTCCACTCAGCCCCACCCTACTCTAATTTTTCAAGATAAGGCAATAGTAAGATCCCTCCATCCATGAAGTAATGTATTGTTATACACCCAGACGCTATTAAATACCGCAGTCTCATAGCGGTGAAGTATTTTTGAAGCTTAATTAATGCAGGTTAAAATTAGACTCGTATTTTGCATAAGAAAAGTAATGAAATGGGACTAAATAGACGATTTGCCACAGGGTACAGGAACAGTTTTCCACGGTCTGTTGCAAATCCTTCTGCCTTTCCTTTACTCAGCTCCAACAGTGAACCTACAGATCCAGGTTCAAGTGACAGAGCTGCATCGGTAAGTGATAAACGACGATAGCAAAGTCCCCCCCACACACTAAGGCTTCAGTTATACTTTTCTTCATATTCAGAGCACACCAGTAACCTAGCCAATTGTTAGTTTCACACAACGCAAAGCAGCTACCTGTCACTGTCCCCATCCTGTGCAGAGGGACCAGAAGCTTGCCCAGAAACCCACAGAAGTCTTTCAACCCCAAGCCCAACGAGCAATCTAAACCAGATTTTCTAGGAGCACTGTATTTTGAAGGAAAACTATTACTCAGCTTTATTCACAGTACCAAATCAGAAAATAATCCTAGTAAGACTTCAGGATGTATTGAAAATACTAACAAAGCTTTACTATAAAAGCAGTTTAGAACTCCACTACATGATTGATTTTATGTTCATGAAAGCAAAGGAACATTATTTTCTTTTACTATCATTATTTATTAGTTTTGATAGCTGACACCCTTGGCAATGCAACCAGTAACAGCTTCTAGTCACAAACAGAGATGGTATAATTAATAACAAAATTATTTGTAACTGTAACTCAGAATTCTCACTATCAAATGCCCATACCTATTAATATTTCCCAAGCTATCCTTCTACTTTTAGTGCTCAACAGTGAGGTCGCCCACTTCGCTGCATCAGTGTGCTACAACAGTGCGTTCGCGAACTGCACTGTCCCAGCCCAGAGCTCACGCAGTTCTGCTCACAGACGGAGAGGAACAGGCTCTGACGGCGCAGAATACAGAAGCACATTGATCATTTCATTCCTGTGCTGGACAGCCATTTCGGTGTCCTAACATCACTGCGCTCGCTCGTATCAGCCTCTGATGGAGCACAAGGGATCCTACGCTCAAACGCAGCTACATTCCTGTGTCCTTAGTGGCAAACAACATCTGCTGTCCAGCAGCACCCCGCAGTTGTCCTAAGAACTACTATTCTGTGTACAAGTCATCTTTCAATAATGAAAAGTTTCCTAAGAAACATAAAAATGCAAAGCAAGTGTATTCAGCTAGGCAGCTGAAGTCTGACATCTAATATTTCTTCCTGCTACGCTCATTGTCCACGTTCGTACACATCCACCTCCTTATTTAAGGTCCTGCAACACCCGCCTTGGGTTACCGACCAAACGACGCAAAAAGCCTTGCTTTCTGTTCACAACTAGTTAACTCACATCCACAAGCATTCGCTAAGTGGTACAGGTTTAAACGACTGCTGCCTGGACACCCAGAGTGCCCTGCTTTTAGCGTTATTTCCTCTAGAGAACACAGTTGCTGTGATACCTGAAAGACAGGCTTCCTGGCTGCGCTCCTCAGCAGGGGAAGCTGAGGCAGTAAGAAAATGGATGTGACACATTCGTACGCTACCGTGTCTGCAAGCTACAGGATGCGACAGGATGCGACAAAAATCCTGCAACGGTGACTATCTTGCTGTGTCCTCCTTCTGGTTCTGGTAC
>WHYT01015553.1:50822-61028 GCA_009806455.1 Tetrax tetrax | reverse complement strand
CCAGACGCTATTAAATACCGCAGTCTCATAGCGGTGAAGTATTTTTGAAGCTTAATTAATGCAGGTTAAAATTAGACTCGTATTTTGCATAAGAAAAGTAATGAAATGGGACTAAATAGACGATTTGCCACAGGGTACAGGAACAGTTTTCCACGGTCTGTTGCAAATCCTTCTGCCTTTCCTTTACTCAGCTCCAACAGTGAACCTACAGATCCAGGTTCAAGTGACAGAGCTGCATCGGTAAGTGATAAACGACGATAGCAAAGTCCCCCCCACACACTAAGGCTTCAGTTATACTTTTCTTCATATTCAGAGCACACCAGTAACCTAGCCAATTGTTAGTTTCACACAACGCAAAGCAGCTACCTGTCACTGTCCCCATCCTGTGCAGAGGGACCAGAAGCTTGCCCAGAAACCCACAGAAGTCTTTCAACCCCAAGCCCAACGAGCAATCTAAACCAGATTTTCTAGGAGCACTGTATTTTGAAGGAAAACTATTACTCAGCTTTATTCACAGTACCAAAACAGAAAATAATCCTAGTAAGACTTCAGGATGTATTGAAAATACTAACAAAGCTTTACTATAAAAGCAGTTTAGAACTCCACTACATGATTGATTTTATGTTCATGAAAGCAAAGGAACATTATTTTCTTTTACTATCATTATTTGTTAGTTTTGATAGCTGACACCCTTGGCAATGCAACCAGTAACAGCTTCTAGTCACAAACAGAGATGGTATAATTAATAACAAAATTATTTGTAACTGTAACTCAGAATTCTCACTATCAAATGCCCATACCTATTAATATTTCCCAAGCTATCCTTCTACTTTTAGTGCTAAACAGTGTGCTACAACAGTGCGTTCACGAACTGCACTGTCCCAGCCCCGAGGTCACGCAGTTCTGCTCACAGACGGAGAGGAACAGGCTCTGACGGCGCAGAATACAGAAGCACATTGATCATTTCATTCCTGTGCTGGACAGCCATTTCGGTGTCCTAACATCACTGCGCTCGCTCGTATCAGCCTCTGATGGAGCACAAGGGATCCTACGCTCAAACGCAGCTACATTCATGTGTCCTTAGTGGCAAACAACATCTGCTGTCCAGCAGCACCCCGCAGTTGTCCTAAGAACTACTATTCTGTGTACAAGTCACCTTTCAATAATGAAAAGTTTCCTAAGAAACATAAAAATGCAAAGCAAGTGTATTCAGCTAGGCAGCTGAAGTCTGACATCTAATACTTCTTCCTGCTACGCTCATTGTCCACGTTCGTACACATCCACCTCCTTATTTAAGGTCCTGCAACACCCTCCTTGGGTTACTGACCAAACGACGCAAAAAGCCTTCCTTTCGGTTCACAACTAGTTAACTCACATCCACAAGCATTCGCTAAGTGGTACAGGGCCTGGACACCCAGAGTGCCCTGCTTTTAGCGTTATTTCCTCTAGAGAACACAGTTGCTGCGATACCTGAAAGACAGGCTTCCTGGCTGCGCTCCTCAGCAGGGGAAGCTGAAGCAGTAAGAAAATGGATGTGACACATTCGTACGCTACCGTGTCTGCAAGCTACAGGATGCGACAGGATGCGACAAAAATCCTGCAACGGTGACTATCTTGCTGTGTCCTCCTTCTGGTTCTGGTACTGAAAAATAAAGTTGCCAAGTACAGACGTAGTGGCATAAAGTCAAAGAAAATTTACTGATGGGAATGACTTCATCTGCAGCTTTAGTTTCACAGAAAACATAAGCGCTACCAAGTTCAAGGCAAAGTGGATTTTGCTACAGGCTTTGAGTAACATTGTGCCAAGCCAGGCTATAAGCACTCCCTCAATCCCTTCAAAAGGATGCCAGAAAATAAGATAAAAATTCGCATCTGAAGCCTCCCTAAATACGAACATACAGCAATATAGCTAAAGCTATATATTCAATTCCAGCATTTTTAAGAGTCACTTTGCTTGCCTGTATTTTTCTTAAGAAGAGAAGTGGAAATTACCAAAGTATCCGCCTAATCATTAGGTTTACATTCATTATACAACTATGTAAACAAATAAAGCTACTAAACAAGACACTGAAATTACACCTGACACACATCAACCCTGTATTTTTAGTACTCGCTTCCTTAAGTGGTTAACTGGAGCTTATTTAAGCAACAGGAAAAGAAAAATGAAAAAAAAAAAGTCATTCACCAGGTTTGAAATGCGCTGCCATCTTAACACCCTTTCATTTGTACCATTATACAGGCTTCAAATATTATGTTATTCAGAATCCTGAAATGGCATTAATGAGGTTGAACGTGCACGTACTGATTAAGTAAAACATCTGCTTCCATCCACTTAAAAAAAAGAGAAAGACACAAAATATTTCCAGAGGGCTTTGGAACTGCCAGCTGCCCACAATGGACCTGCTACCAGCAAGGGAACTTGACAATCCCTTTGCCTCCACCTTGGAATTAGACATTTAAAACAAGCTTTCTTAGAAGCTGTACATCACTGGTAGCCCAAATATACCTAAGTGAGGTGGTACCTTCCTTCTAACATTACTCACAAGATTCATTCAGCAGGTACAACAGAAGTACAAATTAATTGCAAACAACTTGGGATCAAAAGCTCTGTCTAGAAGACTAAGTAGCTGAGAAGTCTTTCCATATAGACAGACGAGCCTTGGCAGAGGGGGATCCCGGTACTGTCCCCAAACCAACCAGCCTGAGCCCCCTGCTCTGAGTGGGTGCCCTACTATTTGGGATCTTTGCCCTTTGCCCTCTGTTCTCCCAGCTCGTGCCCAGGCAGTGGTCACTGCAGGGCGCCCAGTCACCCTCATATAGAGATGACACCCACGAAACCATATTTACGTCTTGACAGTACAGAATTCCCCAAAGTCTTTACAGCTAAAACTAGCACATCCCACAACTGATCCACATCTGACCCTGTCTTAGCTCAATTATTTCATGGTGCAAAGACAAGTGAGAAAACAAAAAAGTTTAGCTGCAGTTCTCCGCCCGCATAGGTGACAAAGCACAAACAGCGCTTAAGGGTAAAGGACAAAAACTAGTATTACAGAAGAAAAAAAACCATCTCTTATTCCCACAGACATTAGGATTATCAAAAACATTTAATACAATACTTTCTCAGAATAGGGAACTTTATCCACCAAGTAATCATTTTAGATTTTTTCCACAAACAATGTGTATGAAGGTCAGAAAGAATACCCTTAACAAAAACTAACAACTGCAGAAACGAGTGTTTTAAATGCACCGTCAGCAGAAGGTCACAGTTGAGATGTAAATGAGTTACCCATTTCAGCTACTAAGATTTTTGGAGCTTACTTATCTTTTCCTCAAAGATTTGCCAAAAATATCAACACTGCCATTTACCTTGCTTGTTGATAAGAACAAAACCAAGTCCCAATTGCGATGTAGCAGAGAATTCCCGAGGTCTGAGAAGTTCCTCACCTGCATGGCACTATTTCCAATCTTCATCATTCTCCCAGAAAAGCGGGGTTTTCAATTTCATTTACAACTGTCAGACCACAGTATGTTCCTAAGTGCATCCCTTAGTATTTGTAGCTAATGAAATACATCATATTCCCACATGAGTTTTCACCATGTGATGCACGATTCAAACTACTTTCTTCACGCAGTAATATTAAGACTAAGACTATGGATACCTCAAGTGCTGGGTAATAAACCTTATTAGAAAATAAATCTTCTGAAGTCACTTAACTTGAGCACCTACGTCACCTTTCGGAAACCACAGTTGTCATTTTGTTCTCTGAAGTACAACGCAGAACATAAACACAGCAACTGATGTTACGCTGTGCGCTTCCTTTTCCCAAGGGCCTGACATCAGCCCAAGGAATCCGATATCCAATCTGCTGCACTGCTGAGTATCCCTTCTTCTCGGGGAGCAAGACTCATTTGCCAATTTAAATAGAAATAAACACAGTGATCTGTATACACAGCAGCATGAACTCTCGTGTCAGCATTACTGCATGCTGCTTTAAACTAATCCCCCAAAGCAAACGGTGGGAGAAGCCCAGCACACCCCCTGGAAAACCTAAAGCCTCACAACACATTGGTTCCAACAACACCAGTTGATCCACAGGATGTCTCCTTCTCGGCCTCAGGAAAAAAGTTATCCTCAGAAGTTCATGGTTTAAGGCTTTCCCTTCTATTTCTAACTTCTACACGCTCACTCAAAACCATCTGAGAATTCATTATACAGCTTTTACTGAGAATAGCAACAAAGCATAAAACTTAGAGCCAAAAACCACGGACACGTTGACTCAGAATAAGGCATTCCAGCAACCTAAGACACAACCAAACCAAACTTTTAGTTCACGGCACAAGTAAAACAAAACACTTTAATTTTCTTGGTTACTCATATGCTGACCTCTTACCTTCCGCGTTAATAAAAGTCTTTCCATTTTGTACTACCCACCTAAACTAGAAAATATGTGCTGCATTTCACCCGTTTGTCCACAGTGAAGGTCTACAGACAGCAAGGCAGAACCACAACAGGGCAACGCTCCCTTTGCGCTAGGTTACCACACAGCTCAGCACACAAAGTCACGCGCGCGCAGCCGGCACAAAAACACTCCAAGAGACTTGTTCCAAACACATCTCACTGGCTCCTGCAGGCAACCACCAGTGCTTACTGTGTATCTGCAAGCTCAGAATTTACCTACCATCACTTACGCACGAGATTATGTATATAACGTGTTCAGATTCCCTACGTCTGACTGAATCACAGAAACTTAATCCCCCAGAACAAGAACAAAAAGCACATTCCCAACATGCTCGATCGTTGCCCTCTCCCCCACAAATCTGAAACGAGAGGCTATGTTGTGAAACTGTTCCCTAGGCGCTGTCTCAAAAAGCTACCCTCAGAGTAAAATTCAGCCCCAGACTAGAGACTCCCTCTGCCAGTAGAGCCACATCAACTTCAATCATTTACTTTGCAGACCTGAAAAGTAAAACAAGCAAAGAGTAGATTTGGTTTACGAGCCGAGATGCCATAACCAGCCTCCAAACCCACTTTTAAATCTTTTAGCTTCCAAGCAACCAGGTTTTAATCTTACCTTGGTACATTTGCAAAGTCAGTTCTATAACTCCAAATTATACGGTTTGATGCACGGTTCAAAAAGGCACAACAAAAGCAGCTCGGTCACTATTAAGGCTGCAAGGTGCAGTTGTCTTAGGTAATACTCAGCTTTGTAAATACATGAACCACACCATCACTCTTTCCACTTATTTAAATAGCACAACATACATACAAACTCCCCTCCCCAAGAGCTTGACTTTACGGAAATCTCCTGATGCCAGACCTCCCTCCGAAGTCTGTTTCAACAGAACAGCCCAGTAAGAGGAGTGACTGGTATTCAACTGGTTTTCAGAGCGACTATCATCGTTTCCAAGCTGCAGCTTAGTACAACTTTTTGCCAAGTCTTGCGGTACAATCAGCTTTCGCACCTTGTCATGGGCTGTCTGTACACCTGCAGGAAGGCTCCCACTGATAAGAAGAGGCTACCCTACAGCAGTGATTCACCCTCTCCTTATCACTGGATATACTTGATCAAGATAAAGTCCCATGTTTTCAACTAATAACGGCACTCCTTCCACAGCAGGAAGCCAAAGAAGGTTGATCATCGACGTGCCTGCCATTTTTCTGTCACCAAGGAGGAGAGAACAGCTACGTTAAGCAGGAAAAACAGCCGTAGTCTTGTATTTCACAAGAGAAAACAAGGCTTTTACAATACATTCATTTCTCAACTCATTTATCTCCCATTTCAGTAGCAACAGAAGCACTAAAATCCCATTATTACCTCACAGTAACACTGAGTAGAACTGCTTCTCTAAGATAGCCTCACACCAGCACTGCTCCCCCAAAATACCCGATACCAGTATTTAAGGGGTCAGACAGTCAGAGGGCTTCAAGAAAAGAACGGCCACAGCAGGTAGTAACACCAAAGTGGAGTCCCACGTCGGGTCAAGACAGACACCCTAATGCATATGCACTTCAAGAGTTGTACCTGCATCCTAAATTACTTGATTTTTAAGAAACTGTACTTTTAAAAGTGACTGAAGAAAAAAAAATAAAGCAAGGTTTGTATCTTTCCTCATTTTTCCCCACTGCCCTAAACAAGTAACCTACAAGCGCGCAGATCTCATTTTCTCCAAGATTTAGGTTATTTCTGAACTCCCATGAAATACCTAATAATCATAATTTCAAAACTAAAACTAGCATTCACAACATGCTTTCCATTTATTTTAAGGAAAAATAGAACAGAAATCACAAAATGTGCTCGAATACAGCAATTCATAACTGAATCTCTGGTACGACATGACTAAGAATTAAAGCAACGACTTCCCCTTAGAGTAAAAAAATAAATAAAATCAGATTTCCTATTTATTTAGAGAGTGAAAGAAAGAAAAACAAACACCACGCTACAGGGAACATCTTCAAATTACTCGCAAGGCACACTGAAGCCAGTACCTTAAGCCTCATCCCTAAAGTTTTGTTCTACCAGTAGAGGATTCAAGGTATTTCTCTGGTACGAAAATCTGCTTGAACCTCGTAGTGAAGCAGAACCTGTTTTGATGGGCTTGCCACCGTATAAAAGGATAGCAAACTATTTCAGATGCTCAACGCTTGCTGCATTAGCATCTGCTAGTAATTAAGTACATTAGCAAAAGTGCTTTTACAGACTATCAGCCAAGATGACATTGACATTGTTAAATTGTTCTAAAATCCCTTTGTGAAGGATTAGAAATTAAGTTTTTCACCATCCTTCCTTGGTTTTACATCATTCTTGAAGTTTTAGAATAGTATCCCGCTAGTCTCAGCCTGGATGAACAAAACTGGAAGTGACATATTCAGCTGCTGCCTACCCTTCCGTACCTACAGACACGTTAAGACCACCATACCTTGAAATCCCAAGGTGTTTCAAGCCATTTGAAGACAGCTGAGGTGACTTAATGCTTTCTTCTCCCCATTCCTAAGCACACAACATCCTTGATACAAGAACTGTTTAATATTGATCGAGTACTAATGCATCTGCTACTGGATCTGAGCTTGTGAATCACAGAAGATGTGAAGGGAGCTTTTACTGCAGTTAACAGTCTAAATAACAGCATCTAAAATGGGCTACTCGGTACAAGTTTCACACAAAGATAAAAGCATGTACTGCCATGCTATTTAACTGTTGACTTTGCAACTCTGAAATGCAGGAATCTGAAAATAACCAGTTTTTAACATTTTTATTCAGTGAGGAAAAAACTAATCAACTAACATCACACAGAACTGTTTTACCCAGTATCACATCTAACTTGGAATAATACAAGGAAAGAAATCTCTGGGCAAAAAAGAAAATATCGACGTGTCAATTTAGAGCCCAATTTAGCAACGTTTAGCAGTTGCTCTCCTTGGATTAGACACAAGTTGTGTACTTGAATACAAAGAATTCCCGTTGCTGAAAGGCCAGTTTCAATTTCACATTATTTCAATAGTCCGTCAAGTACACGCGGCCACTCCTGTAAGAGAACTCAAATCCTACAAAGAAAGGGGGTTTACACGGCCAATAAAACCCAGAGTGTTAGGAAGACAGTGCCATTCCATAGCGAAAAGAAAATTTTGCAAATAAATAGCATCTCTGCTTCACTGTTCTCCTCTAGATCTGTCAAACCTCTCTTGGTCAGGAAAGTATTATTTGAGCTGTTCAAGGAGCACATCTTGGTAGGAGTTACAATTTAAAGCAGCCTGAAATAATGAGACTATAATCTTTTCTTTAAAGAGTCCAAGCTCTCCTTTTCCTGGAAGTAACTATTTCGGCAAAAAGTTACTCAATATTTTCTCAGGCCAGTCACACCACGATTCCTCGCTGCTAGTGAAAAAGATGACAACCTTGAACTCAGAAGGTGTGGGGACATTCAGGGAGTACCACTGTAACACTCAGCTCTTCGCAGCTCAGTAAAGGACTGAGCAGCAAAACAAATTACTAAGTTCTTCCTACACGCAGCACGGCATTGCCATACAGGTTTAAAAGCCCGTATCAGTGAGAGATAGTTAGATAAAGGAGGTTTATCAAAAATACAACCTGGTGGAATTGTAATGTAAAGGAATGAGCTGCTGGGGTTTTTTTAATATATGCAATTTTTAATATTTAAGAGTTAGTTGAAGAGCCCTCAGAATGGAAAAGACTTCAGATACACACTTTTCCAGATAAATCTCTCCCATGAATCACATCTACTGGTTTCATGACTCAGTGTCCAATGTAAGTTAGACAGCAAATTGCCTATGAACATTTTACTCATGGGCTCTGCTTCTGAAACACATTTGCAGGCTGCTATTTTGGTTTTCAAGCCTTTGTGATTGACAAATGAACTGAGCTGCAGTTAGGTAACACAAATCATTAATACATGAAAAGACTAACCTAAGTCACATGCCACAAAGATAATGACACAGTGCTTCACATCCAGCGCTTCGCATCCTCCTCCCACTTCAACACAAACTTGGCTGCACCACTACATCCCAAGCATCTTCTTCAAGAAACGTATTTATACCACACAAACATGTATTAATTACCACTTGAAAGAAAAAAAAAAAAAACAAACATTCTGCTGAAGGCATCACCTTATCCTGCAGAAATCCAAGCAGCACCGAGAAAGGAAGCTGTGCCCGTGCCATGTCCTTCCCACAACATATATTAATTAAAGTTTCCATCCCTCCGGTGAAGCAGCAGACCAAAGGGGAAGGACTCCCAGGAAGGGACAACCCAGACTCCAAGAAGCCGACAACCACACGCCAAGAAAGTCACAAACACAACAGAGAATACGCACAAAACTCCACCACATGCTTCGTCGGATGCCGAGACTTCGCCGGGGACACTCTGTTCTCCAATAAGCGACAGGCACCGCCAGTCTCAGCGACTCGCTATACAAAACACTACCGAGGGGGTTTTGGCCCCCTCCCTCCTAAAATATTAACAGCATTAAACATTTTATCTGTCTATTCAAGCCACACTGTTTAAGAATCAGACCAATAACTGTCTTTCAAGTAACAATCTCAACAGCAGCTTTTCCAGCAGGATGTTTTTACTACATACAATTTAAGGACAAGATAGGCCAACCACACAAGATGGTTTTAAGCAGCTCTTTCAGCTGCTGTACATCACACTCCACTAGCTTGAATCCCTTCCAAAATAGTGGCAGACTATTTCAACTGCAAAAGCACACAACGCAAAGCTTAGAAAGTTATTATGCAAAATAACTCAGAGATTTCTTCTTAAAACACAAGATCTCGGCCCATACTGCTGGGGTTTTTTTTAACTCCAATGACAGCTAAGAAAGATATCTGCAGACTTCCCAATAGTGACAGTTTTTTTGCACATCCTAAGCAGTTCAAGAGTCTCTGCAGTGCTCCTTCGGGGATAGACGCATATAAATCTGAGCTTAGAAGCCTGTTATCTCCATGTTGCCTTCAAACCTGCTTTTACACCGCTGCGCAGGCTGACGACCGCTCTGCTAATCCAGTTGTGCGTCTTGTTTACCGGCTTTGCACTGCTAAAGCGGAGCCCGCGCTTTAAACGCCTGCACCAGAAACTGGACAGAGCGACGAAGGGAAAAGAAAAAAAAAAAAAAACCAACAAAAAAACCACCTCATTTTCTCCAGGCAAAGCGAGCATCACCCTTCCCACCTCAACCCAGCTCCAACAAGGGAGCTGCTGGGAGCGGCAAAACAACTTCTCCGCTTTCCAGCCGCGCTGGGGGGAGTGATGGGGACCAGGCCAAGACCCCCCTAAAAAAAAAAAAAATTTAGAAAAAGAAACAAAACCAAAGCTTGCTAGGAGGGGATGGAGGAAGAGAGGGCAGCCAGGAGGGCGCAGGCAGCTGCACCCAGAGACCCCGTGAGGCAAGGACAAGGGTTTTGAGGGGGGGAGGGAAGGGGGGCAAGGTGCACCCCCCTACACCTTCCCCTCTCCCCGGGCCGGCGGTTCTCACCTTCGATGGCGATGACATGCTCGCGGATCTGGTTCTGCAGCACCGGCTCCTCCAGCCGCTCCAGCAGCTCGTAGATGGAGTAGATGTTGGGGTGCACCGACTCGAAGCGCTGGATCTCGGCCCGGATGGCTGCCGAGTTGGCCAGCTGCTGCTGGTAGTTCATGGCGCGGCCGCTCCCCTCCTCCTCCTCCTCCTCCTCCTCCGCCGCCGCCT